>PVJN01005086.1:0-84802 GCA_004026805.1 Lasiurus borealis | reverse complement strand
AGATACACTCTGATTATAAATCATAGCCTTGGGAGGTGGGAGTGGTTATTTTTCCTGAACATTTTACCTTCCTACAAGCGAAAGGTTATGGTTCGTCACTGATTTTACATTTGTGCCAGGGACGTGATTTATCCCAAGTGTGGTGTGGGAATCACTGTTAGGTACAAAGAAATGGGGTGAGAGGCGTCAGAGCAGAATTCCCTAAGTGTTTTTGACAATTTGTCCTTCCAAAGTCACACTCGTGTGTGCTTTCTCTCTCAGACTAAACGTTATCACACATATAAGCAGGAATTCGCACCTGTGCCCCATCTAGCTACCCTTGCTTGGGACTGATTTTGAAAAAGCAAGCCTTAGCATGTTATTTAAGTCTTTGTTAGGAACCACTAAATTTCGTGTAATAATTGGTTCCTTACTGACGGCATAAAGTATAGGCAAACCTTCTTGTATTTTCAGTCTGTATATTTTGAGGATAGTAAATTCCAATGAAATATTTAACAACTTAGTATTGCAAGATAAATCAAACTCTTTTTCAATCATAAGATAGTCTCAAACCAAACTAATTCTCTTCCTGATTCCTAAATCTGAGTCCTAAAAAAGTAAAGATCATGTGACCAGTTGGCGGCAGAGCTGAGACTGGAACAAGGCCCTGTTATAAAATGAGATAAGGTACATAAAACACCTCCCTCTTTACTTCCTTCTCCATTATTCTACCCAAAGACCCTCTATTTCTCCTCCCTTAGACTGCAAACCATGCCCGCAAGCCTGTATCCAGAATTGGAGATGGATTTATATTTGCCTTTCATGATGTTATAAACATTCATCTTCTCTTAGCATTTATCTTTCCATTTAAAAAAAAAAAGTTATTTGCTTTCTTTAGTACTCAATCATCCCCTTGATCATTTTAATTGCCTCATTCTGGAGTTTTTCTACCTTATCATTTTTCTCCTTCGTTTCAGCAATTGGAATAGTCGGTGGTAGGGAAAAACTACTAAATTTGCTCAGTAAAGTTCAGATGGACTTGCAGCTAACATTCAGCATCTGTTGGCCATTGGGGCTGCAGCTGCATAAAAATGATGGTGGATAGTAACTCCGAAATCAACTCCCTCTGCGGCAGCTGACCCGAGAGGTCAACTTACATTGTATCTGTGGGCAAATCATTTCGAATTTTCCAGACGCCGATTACCCTCCTGGCAACAGGAGCCACAGAAGTCTCCCATGTGGAGAAAATAATTAATAACGAGAAATCATGAAGGAATCTCAATTCATTGAAAAAAAAATCTGAAAAGGACGAGCAGTAGAGGAATAACACATTTGTTGAGTGATTCAGGGAACCTTAGGTTCTCTGCCACTGAAGGGCCCTCAGAGGGATTCAGAGCTTCTGATGGCAAGAGTGTGTCTTCGTGTATAATGTGCACGGGGGTTACGATCTGTTGTTTAAAATCAGTTTGAACCCCCAACTCACTCTCCTATTCTGGAGCTTTCACTTTAATTTTCTTCTTCTATTGCCTCATTTGCTTGTATGAATGAATGGAGACGATCTTTTTTCTAAGGCACCTAGACCGCCCCTTAATAATTATATTCCCCTTAACATTATTTAAGTAAACATTTTTCCTATCAGAAAATAAGCAGTATTTTAAATCCTTGTGAAAAACACAAAAGAGTACAAATCAGGTAATTAAATTAATCCGTGATCTCATAACTCTGAGATAAATACCTCACAAATGTTCGTGTACTTCCCTTCAGTTATGGGCATTATAATTTTACATGGTTTTATATGCTGGTTTTATTTAGTTTGGAAAGGATTTTTCTGCACCATCAACTCTTACTGAAAAACGTTATTTGTCCTTAGTACACAGTTTCCCGCTCTATGGCTAACTCGTCATTTGTTTTTTTGTTTGCAAATTTAAGATTGCTTGGTTTGCTTTACATATTGATTCTAAAAGTGCTTTGACAAACAACTTTGTTCACGAGTTTTTCCATGTCTTGGATGATCCCTACCGCCTCCTAAGAGAAAAACTTGGAAAACTCCTCATTCAAAGATAATTTTAAGGACTCTGACACATATTGCCAAACAAATTATAAGTGTCATTAAACCTCACCAAACAATTCTGCGTCTGCTGTGAAGGTAGCAATATGCCACAAAAACTAAAATCAAACAGAAGCCGAAACCGGTTTGGCTCAGTGAAGAGAGCATCGACCTGCAGGCTGAAAGGTCCCAGGTTCGATTCCTGTCAAGGGAATGTATCCTGGTTGTGGGCACATCCCCTGTAGGGGGCATGCAGGAGGCAGCTGATCAATGTCTATCTCTCATCGATGTTTCTAACTCTCTATCCCTCTCCCTTCCTTTCTGTAAAAAATCAATAAAAAATATATTTAAAAAATAAAATAAAATAAAACAGAAACAACCCAGACTGTAATAGCCACTGTGAACTTAAACTTGCCTTCACCCTCAGCTAACAGATGACAAAGCAGAACTTAATCATTTGACGCTCTGCTCTAACGTAACTTTATTATTCCTGAACATTTTGACCCAGAAGGTCAAGTTGCAAATAACTCTGCTGTTCAGGAACATCTTGAAAAGCCATTGACCTTAATAATAGACCTATCTACTTGCCTTGATCAGAGTAAATGACCTCCTTCTGAGAAAAAGCAATTGCCAGGCTGGGATCGTCCATTTGTTTACTTTTGGGGGCTTGCTTCAGAGTCTCAGCTCTAAGTCCACCAAACTGACTAATAAAAATTATAGTGCAACCTTGGCCCAGTCTCAATCTGGCCTTCTCATAAACCAGACATGCCCTTGGTATCACATAAACACCTCACCTTGGTCCTTCCTTTGCAGAGACGCTGCGAAAAAGCCAACAGCCTCCCTACTGCCGTGAGCAATAAAGCTGGCTTTGCTAGACCCACAAGTCCTTCTGATGGTCTCGTTAGGGAGTGAGATTCAATCCCCACTGTGGCCATAAAAATGGCATCCCTGTTGCGTGTCTCTGTGACTCAGGCCAGGGCCTGGAGTTTCTGCTTCATTATGGAATGCCATCCCCACAATAGCCACGTGAACTGAGACTTGGATCAAATTGCCGAATATATGTTTAGAAGTGGCTTGCTAAACTCTACCCTAGCGCATAGTATTTCTAGATGTATGACAATTGTCTATGGGGTCACAGGAGGTCTATCCTGCATGGCTAGTAGCCCCCTGAACCTTATCACCTGGAGGGGAGCTCCTACTGGCACCTCCCGACAGTATGTCCGTCCCAAGCTGAGTCACTTTCTCCTTTCCTTTATGCATTTTATCACGAAAAATGCATCTATAGAGTACAGAGAATCCTATATAATAAAAGCCTAATATGCTAAGTGCCCAGTCATCTGGTCATTCATTCAATCAATCAAAGTGTAATATGCTAATGATATGCTAAGGCCACTCAACTGCTTGCTATGACATGCACTGACCTCCAGGGGGCAGATGCTCTGACCGGTAGGTTAGCTTGCTGCTGGGGTCCAGCTGATTGGGACTGAGTGAGACAGGCTGGACATGCCCTGGAGCCTTCCCACGGGCCCTCTCCGGCTGGCCAACCCCCCATGTCCCTCCTCAGCCATGATTGTGCATTGGTGGGGTCCCTCAGCCTGGCCTGCACCCTCTTGCAATCCAGGCTGAGAGGACCCCCACACATACCTATCCAGGGTGCACGAATTCTGTGCACTGGGCCTCAAGTAATAAAATAAACATTATTACCCATTTCCTTGGTTTAACCATTTAAAATATATTTTCATCTTTATCTGTTGTTCTACAACATTGCCTTTTACTTCTTCCCTGTGCATTTCTTTATAAAACAGAACCCCTTCTTTTCATAACTATAATTACTCTTCTTTGAAAAGTTGTCCGTCTGCCCTGTCTGCTGTCTGGTGTGGCTCAGTTGGTTGGAGCATTGTCCGATGCACCAAAAGATCGCATGTTTGATTCCTTCTCAGGGCACATATGCAGGTTTCAGGCTTAATACCAGATCAGGGCACGTACAGGAAGCAACCTATGGACGTTTCTCTCTCACATCGATGTTTCTTTTCTTTTCTTTTTTTTTAATATATTTTATTGACTTTTCACCGAGAGGAAGGGAGAAGGATAGAAAGTCAGAAACATCGAGGAGAAAGAGACATCGATCAGCCGCCTCCTGCACGCCCCCTACTGGAGATGTGCCTGCAAGCAAAGTACATGCCCTTGACCAGAATCAAACCTGGGACCCTTCAGTCCGCAGGCTGACGCTCTATCCACTGAGCTAAACCGGTCTGGGCTCGATGTTTCTCTTAAGCATATCCTCGAGGGAGGATGAAAAGCTATTCTTCCTCTGGCAACATGCTAAATATTTGCACTAATTTGTGCCAGAAGTTCATCACCGATTTGAAATCCTCTCAGACTTTGATTCTTCCCACCCAACTTCCAGTTCACAAACTGACACACATATACAAATTTGTTTATTTTCCATAATACAGATTCTGCCTTTTAGATATATCTCTATCCAGTCACTTCTGTCTCCATTCCCACCAACAGAGACTTATGGCTTTTTTGGAATCCTCCAATTGTCTCCTGGTTGAGTGGTCTGTTACCCTCTGAGCAGATGAATGCTTTTATTTTTTAAATATATTTTATTGATTTATTTTACAGAGAGGAAGGGAGGGGGACAGAGAGTTAGAAACATCGATGAGAGAGAAACATTGACCAGCTGCATCCTGCACACCCCTCACTGGGGATGTGCCTGCAACCAAGTTACATGCCCTTAACTGGAATCGAACCCAGGACCTTTCAATCTCCAGGCCGATGCTCTAGATCCATTGAGCCAAACCGGTTTTGGCCAGATGAAAGCTCTTAAAACACAGTATACATCTCTATAGAAGCATTCCAGTAGTAGAATTTTATTTTATTTTTTTTACTGGACTAGCAGCTTCTAATGCTGTCTCTATCCGCTGTCCACATGCAAAACAAAGAAAGAAAAATAAAATATCTGTCTAAGGACAGACAGATATCCACTGATTGCTGGAACTTAAGTGCCATTTCCACACATGGGAAGGTTCACAAAAGCATACATGAGAAAATAACAAAGCTGTAGGCTGTCGGGTGCAAGAGAAAATTGGAAGCAAGCTTTGCCCACTGCTCCAAAGACTCGAGGCCACAACTATCTGAAAACCAGGCCAGGCAGCCAAGGTGTTCCTAGCACAAGTATGTCCAGAAAATTCTACCGTCAGCAAAGACACAAGCAGGGATGGAGCACCAACAGTGGTTTCCTTCAGTGTGGACACTCCCTGTGCCATAGAAAGGGGAAGGGTCCACGGTCAGTACATGCTGGAGGCTAATTTTCCTATTTCCCCAACAACATGAGCAGAAAGCAAGATTAGAAATATTAATCTCAGTCAAAGGAGAATTCAACAGGTGAGGGGACTTCATTTAGGCCAAATAGGACAGTGAAAACAAATACATTCCCTAACAAATAGGTGATTAATTTTATGCAAAAATAAATGACAAGAACCAATATATAAAGAGAAATGGATAGACGGCAGTATGAGGCAAAATGAGCAGAAGTGCTATGCCGGAGCCTGTAACATATTAAGTCATAAAACTGATCCCCCAGAATTAAGTGATATAGGGAACATTATATAATTTAAGATGTTGATTAATAAAATTGCCTTCACTAGCTGTAGGGAAGCACCTTATTTTTAAGTGAACATGGACCATTAAAAAGTTAATCTACTGAATCACAAAAAGAGCACCAATAAATTCTCAGTAGCAGGAATTATTACATGGATCTCAGTCTCTGACCACATTGCAGTGCAGAGAGAAAATAAGAACAATCATTTAACAAATGAACAAAAACTTAATCAGTGGAAAATTAAAAATCACTCTCAGAAATGAATATAGAATCAAAGGCAAACTAGAACAGAAGTCAGGTTTTGGAGGACAAAAATGAACTCAAGTCAAAATTTAACCGAATGGTGGGGTACATGTATTAAATGCTTTGCTATTGGTAACATTTCATATTAATGAGGCAAGTCTCTTAAAAAAACTAATAAGATAAATGGGGAAAATTAAAATAAGTAGAACTGCAAATGAGAATGCTACATACAATTCCATAGTTATAATTTAAAAATTGAATTAAATGAGGCTATTTACCGGGAAAGCAAAAAGCTATCAGATTCCCTTGAAAAGGAGTAGAACATGGGAATACACCAAAAAACAGCGTAATCATCAATAAGCTATTAAAAGGGCTTGGGAGCTTTGATACCAAGAAGTTTTGGACAATAAATTCTGTCAAATTCCTTAGAAGCAGATACTATCCCTAAAACTATATATGTATAAATACAGATATACATATACATATACCCATTCTGCTCTCTGTCCTTACAAAATAAATTATTTCCCAATTTACTTTATAAAAATAACCTAACAAGAATTCCAACAACTGACAAAAGAGAGCATTAAAAAGAAAATTGTAGACCAGTGACACTTATAGATGCCAATTTCTCGTTTAAATATTAACTAAATTCAATAGTATATTTTATTTTTAAAATAAATTTTATTGATTTTTTACAGAGAGGAAGGGAGAAGGATAGAGATCTAGAAACATCTATGAGAGAGAGAGACATCGATTAGCTGCCTCCTGCACACCTCACACTGGAGATGTGCCCACAACCAAGGTACATGCCCTTGACCAGAATCAAACCTGGGACCTTTCAGTCCACAGGCCGACGCTCTATCCACTGAGCCAAACCAGTTTGGCTCAACAGTATATTTTAAATAGCCATTCATGACAACTGTCTTTATGGTTTAATATTGAGAAATATGGTAATCAAGTCAATATGTAATATTAGCTTAGTTGTTACAAACAAAAGCAGAAGTAAAAGTTCTCAATTCTTATTTTTTTCAAAAGAGCTTTTAGTAAAACAGCAATTTACAGACAACTTCTTAGTATGATGAAAAACAGCCATCTTAAACCAGTAGCCACTTAAAAGGGAGTGGAACAAATAGGCGAGTTATTACTGTGATTATCTCACACCGTTATGGAAACCTAGCCAAGGCATTGCAGCATGAGACTAAATATAAGGAAGAGAAAAGACAAAATTATAATTATGTCTACTTAGAAAAGCCAAGAGAATAAATGGGAAATCTACTGCAACTAATGAGATAATTGAACAATGTTGCTGGAGAGGAATTTGAAAAACACCTACCTACAAATAATCTTTGGAAATCATACAATGGGAAAAAGGTAGCAATAATAGAAACATAGCAGGGGGAGAACATAGACTAAACAGAAAAAAGCAAGACATTGGAAAAAATATGCAAAACATAGAAATACAAAACTTGGATAACAAAAATAAAACAAATATAAATAATAGTCAATGGCGAGCTATATCTTATTCCTGGAAAGGAAGTGAGAATAATGTAAAGATATTAATATTTTTCACATAAATGTGCACGTCTGATGAAACTTCAATAAAAAAACTCAACTTGATTTTTCTTCTTTTGGAACATGACAAGTACTTTTTAAGTTACGCTGCCATCAAAATTAAGAATAACGCAGAGAATTTTGTGAAAAAAATAATAAGACATGCCTTACCAGATATGAAATATATTTCACAAAATCATTACGATTAAGTCAGATGCTGCTGGTTCAATAATTGACAGGGAAAAAAGCAATTTAAAAATCTGCTTATAATTACACTAACATATAGGGTGGGGCCAAAGTAGGCCTATAGCTGTAAGTACATGAAATGGTTTATTCTTGTATTATTAGATGTTACTTATTGAATTATCTATCTATCTATCTATCTATCTATCTATCTATCTATCTATCTATGTAAAAGCCTAAGCGACCATTATGACCGAACAACTAGTCAACCAGTTGCTATGATGTGCACTGGCCACCAGGGGGCAGATACTCCATGCAGGAGCTGCCCCTTGGTGTTCAGTGCACTCCCACAGCCAACCTGCAGGGGTTTCCCCCCTTCCCGGTCCCCTGGCCAGCCGGCCCCAATTGCCCCGATAGGGACTCAGCAAGATGGCCCAATCGGTCCCAACTGCCGACCATGCCAAAGACCCTACCTCGTGCACATGCACAATTTCATGCACCGGGCCTCTAGTTTTTCATGAAAACTGTAAACCTACTTTTGCCACACCCTGTAAATTCCTTAGATGATATAGTGCATTGAGAAGGGGAATGGCGGTGAGAATGAAGAATGACATTTTAAACAGGATAGTGAGAAAGGTCTCACCAAGGAGGTAAATTAAAGCAGAGATTTGAAGAAGCTGAAGGTGTGAGGAGGGACCCACCAATGAATTGTGGGGGAGAGCCTTCCGTGAGGGAACAGTAACTGCAAAGCCTCTGAGCTGGGAGCCAGCCTGATGTGTCCTAGGAGGAGCCAGCACACGCAGACGTCCCTCCTGGTGTTAGTAAGGCCGGAAGCAATAGGAAACCGGGCCAGAGTAGTATTTTACACACTTAAAACTATTTTAACTTTTCCTCCAAGCGATGCGGCCGGCCATCACAAGGTCCAGGGCAGTGGCATGGAAGGATAGGATTTTTATTTTTAAGTGATCACTCTGGTTGCTTTGCTAAAAAATAGACTATAAAGAAATAAAGATGAGAAAGGGATGGTCCGTTGAAGGATACTGTGATAATCCAGTCAAAATACGATGAACAAAATAGCAGGGAAGATGGTAAGGACCACTTTGAAGAAGATGGAGTCAATAGGATTTTCTGAAAGAGTGGGAGTGCCCAAACCGGTTTGGCTTAGTGGATAGAGCGTCAGCCTGAGGAATGAAGGGTCGTAGGTTCGATTCCGGTCAAGGGTACATGCCAGGATTGTGGGCTCGATCCCCAGAGGGAGAAGGGGAGGTGATGCAGGAGGCAGCCAATTAATGATTCTCTCTCATCATTGATGTTTCTCTCTCTCTTCCTTCTCTGAAATCAATAAAAAAATTTAAAAAAAAAAAGAAAATTAAGTCTCTCCCTTGGGACAATGGTCTTTATAAGAGTTTTGTTTCAAAGAGGAATAGAAATATAGGGGGAAAGCTGGAGCTACCAGCAGTGAAAACCATTGGAAAATAGAATTAAAATCGATCTTCATATTAGTATATACTGCAAAGAACGCTGCACATGGCTTAATGAATGAAATGAGGTAAAATTAAAAGAGAAAAATATCATAAGAAAATATGGGTGAATAATTATATAACCTTGGGGTGAGAATGGATCATCTAATCACAAGAACAAAAGAAGATACAAACACACAATGCACAATTTGATTGCAAAATGCTGAAAAAACGTAAGTAAATAAAAGTCAAAATTCTCTAAATATGACACAATATATCATACCAAACTACCAGTCTTATTCTATGTTAGGAAGATGTGTCTACCAATGTCTTTAGAAAAAAACAGCAAAAGTCAGAGACAAGAAGAAATACAACTGGCTTATATTACATGTAAAAAAACATCCAAAATTATTTGTAAATTAAGAAATTGCCATCATGATAAAATTGGATTTTTTTAACCATCTTAAAATGTTATCAGAAGTTATTAATCTCCAGAATAGTTCTCATGCTCAATATTAGCTCAATATTGACTCAACGAGGGTTGAGTCACAGTATTAAAGAAAATCTTACTAGTATATAGTAGATTGGCTCTATAAGTGACTTTAGGAAATTCATGAGTTTTGGACGTTAGCTTAACTTCTAAAAAAGTATCTCAAGAAACTAACAAGCTAATAAAATAGGTAAGCAACAGGACAATTAGCAAGTATTGCTTATAATGTAAACTAACAAAAACTGTCTAAATGTAAAAAAAAAAACAAAAAAAAACACAAAACTACTTAATATTGTAAATGCCCAAAATGACAGATATTAAACTCACGTTTTCCAGAATTGCTTAACATGTAGTAAAACATTTAATGTAATGTGCTTCTAGGTATTAAGAACATAGAACCTGGAACCAGATTGTCTAGTTTCAAATCCTGACTCTGCTCACTAACCAAATGTCCTTAAAGAAGCTATTTAACCTCTTTGGACTGTTGTCTCTTTATCTGCAAAATGAAAAATATACCTCATGGGGTTATTAAAATTAAGTAAATTAATATTTATGAAGTGCTTACAACAGTGTCTAGCACATTAATCATTTACTTAAAAATCAAACTATGTTAAATCAGTAAATAAAATATTCATGCTGTGTTAATTGAAAAAAGTAGGATGCAAAACTATGTGTTGCATGAGTTTCAAATTGAAAATAGTTTCTGCACACACAGCAAACGTGAAAGAAAATATTTGTGATTCTCTTGGTTAAGATAATCCATTGCTACTCATAGGAAGTAAGCCGTCAATCGAACTGTCTTCACTTCCAGGTGTTTTGTTTTGGGGTATTCTGAAGATTGGGCAATGTGTCCAGATAAGTATTTTATTTATCTTGCTTGCAAGGGCTTTGTCCTAATTATAAAAAATTCACTTGCAATGTCTTTTACCTTTCTTCCTTCTCAAACTCCAATTAGACAAATGCTAGACCTATCGATGAAGTCTCTTTAGCTTGCCTTTAAGTTTCCCCATATTTTAAACTGGTGACTCAGTGCACAAAATCACACATAGTAGGCTGTCTATTGCTTCTGGGCAGCTGGAAGGAGCCGCAGAATGCCCGTGTGGGGGAGCCAGAGGGAAGGGACCGAGATGCTCCATGTATCTCCCGGTGACAGCCCCACCCACCCTCACACCACCTGCTGCTCATGCAGCCTCCTGCTGATCGGTCCCTATGTGTGAGGACGTGAGGACTGTTTGTATATTAGCCTTTTATTATATAGGATTTCCTCACATGGGTCACGACGGGGTCGGGGGAGGATCAGTGTGAGCTGGCAGGAACACTGAAGTTTTACATTTTTAAGGGAATAGCAATATCTACTGGATACTACGCAAAGTTCTACTAGTCAGTTGTTTGGACCTAACTAATTAATGAAATATATTTTAGGTGTTTCTTTTGATCTAGAGGTACTATAAAAAAATTACTAAGGTCAAAACCGGTTTGGCTCAGTGGATACAGCTTTGGCCTATGGACAGAAAGGTCTCAGGTTTGATTCCAGTCAAGGGCATGTACCTTAGTTGTGGGCACATCCCCAGTAGGAAGTATGCAAGAGGCAGCTGATCAATGTTTCTCTCTTATCGATGTTTCTAACTCTCTATCCCTCTCCTTTCCTCTCTGTAAAAAAAAATAAATAAAGTATATTTTTTATAAAAAAGTACTAAGATAAACAAGTATGCCATAAACTGAGAAAAGTTGAGAATTTTTTTGTATTTTCTTTAAGTAAAAGTCTTTCCTTTCTACCTCAATCTAAATTCCTGATAGTTTTTATCCTTCAATTGAATTTTTACTTTCCATTATGTTTTTCATTTTTAGAAACCTATTTCATTATTTGAAAAATATCACTGGTGAATTTTTATGTGCCTGTGTTCCTTTAAATTCTCTCAGCATAATTACGCACGCACACTCCATAGTCTGCATTTGAGAAGTGCGCCACCTGCAGGTTCATTCTGACTACCACTCGGTGATAGGCTTTGTTTCCTGAGGTCTATGACGAGCTAAACTTCTTAAAAACTCTGTGGAACTGCTAGCGATAACTGGATTGAAAGTACATTTCTCTTTTAAAAATATTTTCTATTTCAGAGAGGAAAGGAGAGAGAGGGAGAGAAATATTAATAACTAGGGAATCACTGAACAGCTGCTTCCGGTACACCCCCTCCTGGGAATCGGGCCTGCAACCCAGGCAGGTGCCCTTGACCAGAATCGAACCCAAGACCCTTCAGTCCACAAGCAAATGCTCTGTCCACTGAGCTAAACCAGGTAGGACTCAAGAACAGCTCTTTAATGAGGGTTTGCATTTGCTTATTTGGATTCTTACCAACCTGGGTTCAATTTAAATTTTATCTTCTAAATTATGAGACTCACACAGGAACTGTGAGTTACACTTAAACTCAGGTGAGGGTGATCTGTGGTTAAGGGTTATCAGAGAAGCTTGTCTTTCTCTTTCTATCCGAAGGCATCTTGGATGCAGGCATTCCATCCTCCTCCCCCCTGCAAGGCAGATCCACCCACCCACCCACCATATCCTCGCTCCAGGGCCCTGACTTGGGGTCCATGGTTCTAGGACAGCATCTGAGTCCCATCTCCCACTTTGCCCAAGTTCCAGCATCTGAGTTCCATTGGTGGTCCTTCAAATTCAAGCTCTAGGAAATGAGGGATTGGAAAATGTCCTAGAGCCATTATATCCATTATAATATAGCTAAATACTTGGTAAGCTGGAAAATCAAACTATAAGTTTCTCCTGGAAAACAAATAAATAAGGCAGAATCGAGAGACATGGCAAAGAGCTCCGGAAAAGAGAAATAAATGAAAAAAGAAAAAACAACAGAAGAAATTTGCTTAGATTTGAATAAACACGTCGTTTTTCAGATTGAAAAGATTTACCTTGCGCCAAAAGGTTGAGTTTTAAAAGGCCCACGACTTAAAACATCCTGGTAAAATATGAGAACATTACACATAAAGAAAACTCCTTAAAGGTTCCAAAGAGAAAAATATTAGATTGCTTACAAAGATATGGGGATTCGATTTATATGTTATTTCTCAATAGCAACACTGGGATATAGAAGAAAATGCTCCAGTGTTCTTATTTTGCACCGAGATGCAATATCCTGTCAAACTCGCATTAAAATATGTAGGACAAAATAAAGTCTTCTGGTTCTGCAAAATATTGGAAATGTTTCTACCCACAAATACTTCTGAGGAAAAAAAAGATAATCCGATAAAAGAAATAACAAAACCAATGAATAAAAGATACAAGAAAATGGTTAAAGAAATCACTAAAAGTTAAGTTTAAATAATCGGTGACACATGATGTTTTAAAAATGTGTAAAAGAACCATCTGGAACTAAAATCCCAGATGTTCTCAACAGTGGTATCTGCCAGTGAGAGTAGTGGGAAGTGTAAAACTACTAAAAATTTTATTCTTATATAAGAGGAGATCCAGATACTATAGCTGTTGACAGAATTGTGAAAAGTTTTCAAGGGATGTGCAATGACTAGAAGAACTGGAAGAGGTTCATACATTCTGAATTGCTAGGAAGAAAATGTAAAGGAACAAAGGTATTTGTAAAATCAATTCAGTAAAGGGCAAGACAGAAAGAAACAATAAAACAGTAAAATTAAAATGCATCAGAAATCTGCCGAGACCGGTTTGGCTCAGTGGATAGAGCATCGGCTTGCGGACTGAAAGGTCCCAGGTTCAATTCTGGTCAAGGGCATGTACCTTGCTTGCAGGCACATCTCCACTGTGGGGCGTGCAGGAGGCGGCTGATCGATGTCTCTCTCTCATCGATGTTTCTGACTTTCTATCCCTCTCCCTTCTTCTCTGTAAAAAATCAATAAAATATATTTTTTAGAAATGCATCAGAAATCACCAAGAAGAGGTCATAACATTCAGAAATATTTATGCACCCAACATAGAAGCAACTAAATACATATATCAAGCAAATATTACCAGAAATCCGGAGAGAAATTGGCAGTGTAATAGTAGATTTTAACTACTCCATTACATCAATGAAAAGATCATACAGATAGAAAATCAAAAGGGAAACAGCCTTAAATGATATGTTACATCAAATAGAATTAATAGATGTGTACAAAACATTTCATCCAAAAACTTCAGAACAGTTTCTTTCAAATGCACATGCATAATTCTCCAGGATAAATCATATGTTAGTCCACAAACAACACTCAATAAATTCAGAAAGATTGAAATGCTATTAAATATCTCTTCTGATCACAACTCTATACTACTTATTACAAGAAGAAAACTAGAAAAAAAAAACACAAGTGCATGAAAACTCAATATGCTACTAAATAACCAATAAGTCAAAGAACAAATTAAAGAGGAAATTTAAAAAATACATTTTTATAAAAGCAAATATTAACAGAAATACAGAGAGAAATTGGCAGTGTAATAGTAGATTTTAACTACTCAATTACATCAATGAAAAGATCATACAGATAGAAAATCAAAAGGGAAACAGCCTTAAATGATATGTTACATCAAATAGAATTATGGAAACAAATCTATGGGATGCAACCGGAGCAGCTTTAGGAAGGAAGTTTTCTTGCCAATATATTGCCTCACAGAACAACAAAAATCCCAAATGCTCTCCCTTTACAACTGAAGAAATTAGAAATAGAAGAACAAATGAAAGTCAAAGTTATAGAGGAAGGAAATAATAAAGATCAGATCAGAAATAAATAAAATAGAAACAAAACACTGAAGTCACTAAAACTAAGAACTAGCTGTTTGAAAAGATAAATGAAATTTATCCAATCTCATCAAGAAAAAAATTTAATAGTGCCCAAATAATAATTTAAAAAAATAGTAGGAACAATTATATGTCAGCAAATTGGAAAACCTAGAAGAGGCAAGAGACCTGTCCTCAGAAAATGGTAAGACATTAAGAAAAGAAATTAAATATTACAAAAATAAATGGAAGAATATGCCATGCTCATAGGTTGGAATGATTAATATCACTAAAATGTCTGTAATACCCAAAGCAATCTACAAATTTATCACAACCCTATCAAAATACCAATGACATATTTCACAGTACTGGAGTTAATAATCCTAAAATTTATATATAGTCACAAAAGACTCCAAATTGTCAAATAAACCTTGAGAATAATAAAAACTGGCGGTATTTCTCCCTGACTTCAAAATGTAATGCAAAACTATAGTAATCAAAACAGCATGGTACTGTTAACAAAAACAGACAGCTAGATCAATGGAACAGACTATAGAGCCACCAAATTAACTTACTTATATTGTCAATCTATGGCAAAGCAGGAAGGATATACAATGGAAAAATAATAGTCTTTCCAATAAATCATGTTGAGCAAACTGTACAGAAATGTGCAAATGAGTCGGAATTTCTTTCTGACATGATATACAAAAATAAACTCAAAGTGGATTAGACTTAAATGTCAGACCTACTAATGAAACTATAAATCACCTAGAATACATAGGCAGTCAACTCTATGAAATTGGACTTGGATAGTGGATAGGGTTCTCCGTGAGCAAGGGCAACAAGAGGGAAAAATAAATGGGATTACATCAACCAACTTTTTTCTGGCAAAAGACGCCATCAACAGAGTGTAAAGACAGAAGATAATTACAGACGACATGCCAGAGAAGACGTTAATATCCACAATATATAAAGAACTCACACAATTCAACAACAACAAGACACTGAATTTTGAAATGGTCAGATGATCTGAATAAACACTTCTCCAAAGACATACCAATAGCCAACTGATTTGTGAAAAGATGTTCAACATTATTAATTATCAGAGCAATGCATATGAAAACAACGAGATATCAGCGGACATCTATCAGAATGGCTACCGGCAATAAATCAACAAATACCAAGTGCTGGCGAGGAAGTGGAGGAGAAAAGGGAACCTTCGTTGATTTTGGGTGAAGGTATATATGGTATCGCCACCATGGAAAATATTATGGAGGTTCCTCAGAAAATTAAAAAAAAAAAAAAAACAACTACCATATAAACCATCAATTTCTCTTCTGGACATTTATATGAATAAGACAACATGAATAGAAAAAGGCGAAGGGGAATAAGAGGTATAAACTTCCAGTTATTAAATAACTAAGTCACTGGGATATAAAATTGTACAGCGCAGAGAATATTGTCAGTAATATAATGTCTTTATACAGTAACAGATGGTGATTATATCATAATGTTGTATACCTGAAATATAATGTTGTATGTAAACTATCACTTGATTAAAAAATAAAATAATAAATAATAAATCTTATTCATGCACACATATACACACATAATAAATAATAAATCTTGTTCCTGCACATATATACCCCCCCACACACACACACACCTTCACTGTAAAATGCATTAAGGGGAAATGCTTAAGAATAGCTTGGTAATTCTGAAAGAGAGACACAGAAGTCAATCGGTCTGTCAGTTTACTAGCCATCATATTAAAAATAAGCTACTGTAATAAAAATAAATGGAGTGTTGATTGTAAAAAATGGAACAAAATTTGAGCATGGAGAAAGAGATCCAGGGATGGAAAGGCATTAAAATAATGACACGGTACAGAGGTACCATTTCAAGTAAGTACGTACAGAGAAGATGTGATATATCCAGGGAAGTGCTTTAAAAAACCCATATAATAAAGAGCTCATATGCTAATTAGAACGAATGACAGAACAGCCTTCCAGGAATGACCAGAGGGCAGGGGGGCAGGGCCAGCGAGCCTGCGCTGCCAGGCCAGCTACGGCTGTCCCAGGGACCCCCTTCCCACAGAGGTGGCGGGAGCGGTGGCAGTGAGGTCTCAGCACCTCACAGAGGTGGGATGGGAAAGATCGTGGTACCTCAACCTCCCATAGCCCCTCTCCCAGCCGGCCCAGGCCCCTCCAACCAGTGAGCCTGGCTTCTGGTTGAGTGGCACTTCCTCTGCCAACCCCCCCCACCCCCCCACCCCCCCCCCCGCAACTCAGCCAGAAGCTGTACTCACGGCTGGTGAACCCAGTGGCGGTGGCCGGAGCCTCTCCCTCTGCAGCAGGTGGGCGGTAAGGAACGAGGGGTCCTTGACTGAGAGCCCCAGGGGGATTGGGCCTAAGCCAGCAGGTGGACATCCCCCAAGGGGCCCTGGACCGTGAGAGGGCGCAGGCCGGGCTGAGCGGCCACCCCCGCCCCAGTGTTTATCTGTGTTCGTGTTTTGTATTCAGGCCGGATCATTGTGATCACAGAGCTCTTGGCGAGTCTTCCTGGAATTCTCAGGTTCCCTCTCATTTTACCCACATCAAGCTGCCCCCTTAACGCAAGACTGAGCCTGGATTCATCCCCCAGATTGGGACAGGGCGGCGGTGGCAGAGACAACATTACACTCCTCTCCTCTCTCCCTCATCGAAACACGCGCAGCGCTGCTCCTGGCAGTCAGTCCTGCTCGCAGCGTGGCATCCGGGGCGAGGCTAATTGGCCTCCCTGTCCATTAGTGCCCGGGCCACTGCCCTCCCGTGACGGCGGTTACACCCGTCATTCCCTCCGGGCACCGATCTCCCGCATCAGGGAAGGCAGCTGCTAAGCAGGTCTGGCCTCGGGAGTGGATCACTCCTTCCGGCAGCAGCAGGAGGTCAAGGTTGCTGAGCATCGGTCCCACTCACAGCCTGTCAGAGTCAGTGCGGACAGCTGCAGCACACACGCTGGATTGAGAATGGGAGCCTGGCATGTCTTTTTATTATTATTATTATTATTATTATTATTATTAATATATTTTATTGATTTTTCACAGAGAGGAAGGGAGAGGGATAGAGAGCCAGAAACATCGATGAGAGAGAAACATCCATCAGCTGCCTCTTGCACACCCCCGACTGAGGATGTGCCCCCAACCAAGGTGCGTGCCCTTGACCAGAATCGAACCTGGGACCTCTCAGTCTGCAGGTCGACGCTCTATCCACTAAGCCAAACCGGCTTCGGCCAGAAGGGGAGCCTGGCATGTCTTGTTAGCATGTCGTTACTGTGCAACATGCCAGAGACTCAGAAGAAGAGGCTCACACCACGTGGACACCAGCTCTCCTCTCTCTGCAGGGGGACCTCTGGGGGGAGGAAGACGCGTGTGAAGCGCTTCCCTTTCGCTGCTGTGGGTGCGGGTGACACGGGGAGGCCTGAGGCCTGGTCCCACTTCTCTCCGCCGCCTCTGCGTGCTTCACACGCGTCTTCCTCCCCCCAGAGGGATATGAGAGTTCCAGTCTCTTCACACCCCTGCCCAGTCCTGTCAGAGTCCGCCTTCTCTTTTTATTATTATTATTTCATGAAGCTTTTCATTGCACTTTCCTAACGGGGAATGATGTTAAGCATCTCTGCATGTGCTTCATAGCAATCCAAATATTTTCTTTGGAGAAATGTCTATTTAGGGCATTGCTCTCTTTTTAAACTTGCATCTTTATGGTGTGGAGTTGTAATTTTTCTTTTTAGACGCTGTGCGCAAGACTTTTATTGGATGCATGATTTGTAAATATTGTCTAACCGTGGCTTGTCTTTTCATTTATTTTTAATGGTATCCTTAGAAGCTTAACTGTTTTAAGTTGTGAAAATGTGCAATTTATTTGTTTACGAATCGGGTACTTGGGTATATCTAAAAAAACTCTTTACCTACCCTAAGATCATGAAGCATTTTTTTAATGTTTTATTTCAGTTTAGTAGTTTTAATCCTTACACTTAGGTCTATAGTTTATTATTAACTAAAATCTGTGTGTCGTGTGAGGTAAGGTCAAACTTAATCATTTTGTATATAGATAACCAATAATCTCAACACCATTTGCAAAAAAAAAAGAATATACTTTCTCCATTACATCACCTTGACACCTTTGTCAAAAAATCAATAGATAACGTCAGGATTATTTTTCCAGGCTTCATATTCTAAGGTGGCACAAGGGCTACAGTCTCTTGATTATGACAGAAATTACCAGTGTTTTTAAACCCACATCCTGGGATCTCATTATTTAAGAGTCCGGAAATATAAAAAAAAGAAAAGTTGTAACCTGCACCTTGTACACACAATTTATAACGTCGAGTTGATCACCATAAATATGATTTATACCGCCAAGTGGGTAATATGTTAACACATGAAATATAGTACCACCGACAACTGTATTAATAACAGAAAACCACCTGGGAGCCTACAGATTTGATAAATTCCTTAGGTTAATGCTACCGGGGTGGACAGCTCACAAGTGTTGGCTTATCTTCATGAACAATCCATGTTGAGTGGTCGTATACACATGAGCTAAATCAAAGTAGAACCAACAACCTTTTTGCTTGCCTAACCATAAATCAATAAAATATATTTTTTTAAAAAACTAGGGAGCCGAAACAGGTTTGGCTCATTGGATAGAGCATCGGCCTGTGGACTGGAAGATCCCGGGTTGGATTCTGGTCAAGGGCACATACCTTGGTGGCGGGCACATCCCCATTCAGGGTTGTGCAGGAGGTGGCTGATTGATGTCCCTCTATCATCGATGTTTCTGACTATCTCTCTCCTTTCCTCTCTGTGAAAAAATCAATAAAATATATAAAAAATAAATAAAAAACTAAGGATGATATCCTATCAATATCCTTAACTAAGAACATCTGTGGAGACCTTAACTCTAGTCATATGTTGAGATTTCGGGTGGACGTGGATTTTTTTCTTTAAATATATTTTATTGAACTTTTACAGAGAGGAAGGGAGAGGGATAGAGAGTTAGAAACATCGATGAGAGAGAGACATCAATCAGCTGCCTCCTGCACGCCCCCTACTGGGGATGTGCCCACAACCCAGGTACATGCCCTTGACCGGAATCGAACCCGGGACCCTTCAGTCCGCAGGCCGACGCTCTATCCACTGAGCCAAACCTGTTTCGGCTGGACATGGATCTTTAAGGGGGCAGTAATGATCAACCCCTCTCTCTTGCTATCAATTATCTAACAGCGAGCACATATCTCACGTCTAGCCAGTGAGACTTAAAAAATAAAGCTGTCTATTGAGTGATCTGAGCGAAACCTGTTCTAGTTAATTTTTTTATTTATTATTATTATTATTATTTAATATATTTTATTGATTTTTCACAGAGAAGAAGGGAAAGGGATAGAAAGCCAGAAACATCGATGAGAAAGAGACATCGATCAGCTGCCTCCTGCACGCCACCCACTGGGGATGTGCCCGAAATTAATGTACATGCCTTTGACTGGAATTGAACCTGGGACCTTTCAGTTCCCAGGCTGACACTCTATCCACTGAGCCAAACCGGTTATGGCTAGTTAATTTTTTTTAAGTGCAGGCACAATTCCTACACTTTCCTGTCTCTGGGTATAGATGCTGGGGGACCCGATGCTCAGAGATAAGACCATCATCAGCGACCCTCAGGGGAAAGCCAGGAGCCAGGCAGGGAGGCGTCACAGCCCTGAGCTGCTGAATTCACCAATTCTACAGTTTCCCAGCTCCGGACTGCCTGTTCTGGCAGATTCTGAAACTCTCACTGATTGAAGAAGGCACTGACTTCGGGCCTGCTCTACCTGCATCAAATCACCCTGCCGATCCCCCGCGTTCTCCCGGGAAGATAACAACCCGCAGGTGCGATGGGTCAGAAAGCGCCCGCCTGCCCTCCAGCAACGGAAGACGTGCCCGAACAAAGCCATTTCTTTTCAGATTTTCTCCCCCTTTGACACCGGCTCCGAGCGCAGGAAGACGATAACCGATCTTTCAAAGGTAATTCTGGCAGGTCATGCGGGGACCGGGCAGGAGGGGCCTGGACACACCCTGCGGAGATGGCAACAATTCTCAGAGGAAGATGGGACTCTCCGACACCGAGAAAGAAGGGAGGTAAAATGAAAATTATTTTTTTAAGAAAGAGATTGATCCTTTCTCCCCAGATAACTTGGAAGATGAGCCTGTGTAGGCAGCGATTCCGGTGTAAGTCAAAATGTCCACAGGTGAAAGGAAAAGAGAAAGCAAAGTTATAGGCAGGGGAGCAAATAGTTCAGGCAGAGAGTTGGTGGTTAGACTGAAGCTAAAATTATTGTCCTGGATGGCACGGGGTAAATACAGTGATGACAAAGAAGCATGCAGATCAAAAGGGTCAGCCAGGTAAATAATAATAATAATAATAGTAATAATAATAATAATAATTAAGCATGAATAAATAGCATATATTCTTTTTTAAATAATTCTTTATTGTTGAAAGTATTACCTATGTCCCCTTTTCCCCCACTGACTCCCTCCAGTCCACCCCCACCCCCTGTCCCAGGCCCTCATCCCCCTACTGTCTGTGTCCATGGCCATGCATCTATCATACCATATAGTCTTAAAATTGTATCATAAATGTGTTCTCTATATTTAATTGAAATAGTAAATGTTCCATATATGTGAATGCAAGATGATAAAAATTTCTATCATCTTTATACGAGGAGTGTTTATTTTTTTTTATATAATGGGGGGGAAGAGAATAAAAGAACTCACAAACATGCATAACCCATGGACCCACAGTAATGTGGTGAAGGCCCGGGGGTGGGGGTGCAGGGTGGAGGAGGGTCAATGGGGGAAACGGGGGCATGTGTAATACAGTGGTACCTTGAGATACGAGTTTAATTCGTTCCGTAGCCTTGAGGCGTGGGAAACTATGAGACGCTCGAGTCGCAGTAAACTGGTGGGTCGTGTGCAGCCGGCCAATCCGTGAGATTACTCCTATCTCAAATGTTGCTCGTATTTCAAAGCAAAAATCACTCCCTCGACGGCTCGTATGTCAAAAATCTCGTATGTTAGGGCACTCATATCTCGAGGTGCCACTGAACTTTCAACAACAAAGATCATTACTTTTAAATAATGCATGAAATGTACTCTCAGAATTTTTTAAAATCTTTCTTCTTTTTTATAATGGGAAGTACATTCTAGTAGATTAACCTTTCGTGGGGAGCAGCTATGAATCTGGATAAGCACACACACAAGCAATTACATTCACTAGGGAGAGGAGACCGCTACCTCAAGGCACAGGCCAGCGAACAACATAGGAGGAGGTGGAGGGAATTTACATGTAAATGAAGGGACAGAATGGCACCCAGTAAGTGTCTACTTTTATGTGCTTTTGCCTGAAGGCAGACCTTAGTCACCACCAGATGGAGTTACTAAAACCCAAAAGAATCTTACTGTCTTCGAGAGCCATAAGGTGAAGTTTAAAATGACCATCGCAGCTAGAAGTTGAGGGGAGATATTCCAAAAGAGAGACCTCCACAGAGGGTGAGTTCTAAATTCTGAATTTAAGAAAAAAAATTGCCCTAGCCGGTTTAGCTCAGTGGATAGAACACAGGCCCACGACTGTCCCAGGTTCGATACCCACCAGGGGTTGCAGGCTGGGTCCCTGGCCCTGCCCAGGGTGTGGCTTGTATACATGTTTGTGGGAGGCAATCAATCTAGTGTCTCTTTCATCGATGTTTCTCTCTCCCTCTGTCTCTCCCCCTCTCTCTATAAATCAATAGAGAAATATCCTTGGCTGAGGGATCATTTTAAAAATCTCTCTTACTATCTCTGATTTCTGAACTCCTTAAGTGCAGGAAAAAAATATGGGCATAGCCACACAGCTAACTAAAAATAATTTTTATTGCCACCCACCACAGTGGAGTTCAAACCTTGCCAAGTGGACTACCACTGAAAATATACAAAAAAAAATCAGTACATTCATAGGAGCACAATATTCACATGAGTACCAAACCCAATGTCCTGAATATAGTCCTAATGGCCTCGCTACAAAGAAACAGGAAATGTGGCCCATCATCAGGAGAAAAGGTGATTGATAAAGACCAAACCCAAGGCAACCTCGATGACAGATCCAGCAGATAAGGGTTCTAGAAGAGCTGTTAGAACTCTGCTCCAGAATAAAAAGGAAAGGGCACCATCAAATAGGAAATCTCTCCCTAACCGATTTGGCTCAGTGGATAGAGCGTCCGGCCTGCGGACTGAAGAGTCCCACGTTCAATTCCGGTCGAGGGCATGTACCTTGGTTTCGGGCACATCCCCAGTAGGGGGTGTGCTGGAGGCAGCTGATGGATGTTTCTCTCTCATCGATGTTTCTAACTCTATCCTTATCCCTTCCTCTCTGTAAAAAAATCAATTTTATATATATATATTTTTTTTTTTAAATAGGAAATCTCAGCCAAGAAATAAAAATACTATAAAAATGCACAAACAATGGCAACATCTTAATAGTTAACTTTATATCGATATGGCATAATTCCATATCCATTTTCTTCTTAATAAAAAAGTATGAAAAGTTGGTCATCTTCATGCTATTATCTGGGAGCTGAAGTAGCATGGGAAGCGGGTAGTCTGGTAAAGAAAAAAGAGTGCTGAAAGCTGAGTGAAGAAAACCAATTCCTACCTCAAGCACAAGAATTTCTAGATGACACCAAGTTGCACTTTTAACCTCAACGGACCTTATTCTGTCGCTCTATTAAATAGGAGGGGACCTCTAAATCACCTCCCAATCTTTGGAGAAAATTATGATTTGCTTCCAGTCCCAAAGCTGGTTAGTACAAAGTTAAGACCAGCAAACAGGTCTACTCGTCATTAACACCTGAACTAAAAGAAACCAGCAAAGAAATCTTCACCAAATGTATCTATACTAATAAAAGGGTACAATGCTAATTAGACCAGAGACATTCCAGACAAAGCCATGGTGGTGGAGCCCAGGCAGAAGCAGTTAGAGGTGATCAGGCCAGGAGGGGAGGGCAGCTGGGGGCAAGCAGGCTGGCAGAAGGACCAGTTAGGGGTGAGTAGGCCAGCAGGTGGCGAGTTGGGGGCAGTTAGAGGAGAACAGGCCAGCAGGCAGGTGAGCGGTTAGGAGCCAACGGTCCTGGATTGCGAGAGGGATGTCCGAATGCCGGTTTAGGCCCGATGGCCCGATCCCGTAGGTATGAGACCTAAACCGGCAGTCAGACAACCCCTGAGGGGTCCCAGATTGGGGAGAGTATAGGCTGGCCTGAGGGACACCCCTGCACAAATTTCATGCACCGGGCCACTAGCATCAGTATAACATCTTCAGTCATTTCTCTGTGGGTTAATGCAAGAGAGTTCTAGCCTCAGATCCCAGTGTCCCCCCTGAGACCCAAAAATGTGTCCCATGAAAAGGGCTTAGAGGACCATGGAGCCAGATGCTCTAATCGAGTGGAAATGTAAGTAGTGCTGCTCTCTCGATCTAGATCTAACAGAATTGCTTTGGCAAGCAAAACAATTCATATCACCCCAAGTTCCAGCAATGCTGGAGCATCAAAGAGAATTTTCAAGTCTCTCCTATGAAACGCATCAAAAATAAAAGTGGATGATGACTGAACTGGAAGTCTGATCACAATGAGGGCTTGTTGTGAGTTAGTGCATAGAAAGACACATTTATTTAATATACAGTAAGCCCATAAAAGGGTCATAAAACTTTTAATTAGATACAGGGATGTTAAACTTGACGGGAGGGAGAAAAAATGTATTTATAATTTACTGCTTTGTCTTTCTCTTCACAGAGAATAATTCTTTATTTCCCCTAGAAGTTTTTTTTTTTCCTTCTCTGACAAACAAATGCTGAAAACGAAGACGAGCCAAATATATAGACTCTGCGTTCAAGCGGATGTGTATTTTAAACCTCACGGTTTGCCATGTCACTATGCTGAGCCGACAGCCCTGACTGTCCTCGTGGGATCTGGGGGCCGGTGTGGGGTGTACCAGTTTTCCCACACACAGCTCAGCCCCCGCTTCTCACTTTGGTCCGGGGCACCGCCCACCAGCCCTCAATTCTCAAAATACTCTTTTTTTGCTGACTGCGTTCTCACATGGCATAAGCTTCGCAGTAGACGAGAGACCTATACGTCCGCAAGCAACGCAGAAATATCTCTCCCAGATGGAGATGCAGGAACGTCCAAATAAAGGCGCGCGTTGGAGGACAGAGCCTGTAGGTGAATCCAAACCCACCATGTGCCTGACATGATGCTATGAATGAGATATTTGGAGGTAGATGAGAGGCAATCCGTCCACACAGGAATCTAGTAAGAGGAAACAAGAATTTACATCAGTGGTGGTTGCTCGGAATCTTAGCATCTTTGGTTCGGAAGGCACTTTACGGGGGGACTCGAATGCGACTCCTTTCCCAAAGCAGGAACCCCGAGAGCTGGCAGAGCTCCTCAGGATGCCGGAGCTGATGTCGGAAGAGCCAAATTAAAGGCTTACTAGTCACCAGGGTAATTAAAGTTGCAGAGCTTGAGAAACCGAGTTTAATTTTGTGTTGATGCCAGTTGCCTTGGGATTCCTCGGGCTGGATCGAAAGAGATGAATTTTTGAACATATTCTTTGATAGCGTATCTCCGACATAAATTACTAAAAACAGAGCGTTCGTCCATTAGGCCCATCGATGGCAGGATGTTACAAGCTGTGTGTTCCCAGCCCTGTGCTGTGAGAGATTTTTACGAGTGTGGATGGACCTAACCGGTGTGGCTCAGTGGATGGAGCGTGGGCCTGTGGGACTGAAGGGTCCCAGGTTCGATTCCGGTCAAGGGCATGTACCTTGGTTGTGGGCACATCCCCGGTAGGGGATGTGCAGGAGGTAGCTGATCGATATGTCTCTCTCATTGATGTTTCTACCTCTCTATCCCTCTCTCTTCCTCTCTGTAAAAAATATCAATCAAATACAGTGGTACCTCGAGATACGAGCTTAATTCGTTCTGTAACCTTGAGGCATGGGAAACTATGAGATGCTCGAGTCGCGGTAAACTGGTGGGTCGTGTACAGCCAGCCCATGCGCGCGATTACTCCTATCTCAACTGTTGCTCGTATTTCAAAGAAAAAATCGCTTGCTCGACGACTTGTATCTCAAAAGTCTCGTATGTTAGCGCACTCATATCTCGAGGTACCACTGTATATATATATTTTTTAAAGTATGAATGGTTTCTGCCTGAAAGAGGTTTATGTTGTAGAATAGCAACTATATATATATATGTATATATATATACACACACACACATATATATGTATATATATATACATATATATATTTGACAATATATATGTCTAACACAGGCACACAATTAAGTTTTCTCCCAGTTTATAATATTGGAACGTGTGGTCAATATTGAGTTGACTCTATGCTAGAAAACGTTAAGGAGTTTTGAAATTAGCTAGTAGAACAGAAGACTGGCGGGTTTTAAGCAGAGATCAAATATTCACTTATAATGACCAGACTGAGAAAAACATGTCTTAATTGCAAAGATGTCACTTGTCAGTTATCAACGTGTCCTTTGGTATAAAAAAAGAGAGACACAGAGCGGTCCAGAGTGGAATAAATAACCCTTGCGAGTTTCCATTTTCTCCATCACTCGTTTAGAAAGAGGGGGTAAACAGCTATCCGACCTACCCACTCCTCCCCCTCTCCGCCCCCCCGACCAGGATTATTTATGCTCCCCCTTAGAAGTCAGCAATACTCACACTATATCCTCAGACGACTTCAAAGAAACCACCCTAAATCCAAAGCTCATTAATCAAAACCCAACGTTTGTTTTGCTTTCTTTGCTAAGCTGAAAAAAAACACTCTCTTTCTCACAAATAAAATCAACTACTGACTCTTGAAATTTTGGAATAAAACATTCTTGTCAATGTAGATCTTAAGATACGAGGTCTCAAATTGCTACTAGCCCACCCTAATAGGGAGTCAGTTTTCTTAGAAAATACCAAAGGAGGGCCGGGTGTACGCCTTTATTCTTAATTAACCCCAGCTTTCTTGTGAGAGGCTCTCTGGTTTCCAGAAGCTTCGAAATCAGTCTTGTGATTCTTCCATCTCTGGGTTATGGATTGGATGGAACGTGGGGTTTTCCTGCACAACTAGTGAATGTTCTCACTTAGGAAAATCCAACAACAAGCCGAGACCGGTTTGGCTCAGTGGATAGAGCATCAGCTTGCGGACTGAAAGGTCCCAGGTTCGATTCCGATTGGGGGCACGTACCTTGCTTGTGGGCACATCTCTCATCGATGTTTCTGATTTTCTATCTCTCTCCCTTCCTCTCTGTAAAAAATCAATAAAATATATTTTAAAAAAACAACAACAAGGTTTTGGCAGGCATATGCATGGGACACTTTGAAGGGATCACAGACCCCTTTCCTCTCCCTACGGTTCCTTAAAATAATCCTCCAGTTTGCTCTCACTGCCCCACAAAACAGCTGGGGATGTGCGCATAATGGGAAAAAAATAATGAATCAGAACAATGCTTTCTGTACCACAGCCACGAAGCCAGAGTGCCTCACGGGGGTGATGCCAGCAAGATGGTAAACCAGGAAGCCTTCTTTGTATTTTCATTTCCCCACTGAGAAGTCATCCGAAGGACTCTCGACTAACCAAAATAACTTTATACGAGGGCAGGAAACTAGTCAAAGATCTACAGCAACCGAGTGAATACCCCGAGAAGAAGCCACGTTTGAATGGTGAGGAAACTCCCCCACCCACCCACCCTTACCCCCACCTTCCCACCCACTCCTCCTCCCATCCCCCCGTTTGGTATAGTTGAGAACAAATGGCCCTATTTGGAGTTTTCTTCCTGAGTCTGGAAGGAGCATACAAAAACATCAAAAGCACCAGCAATCACCTCCTCTTAGGCCACTGGCGACCTCTGAACTTGGCCTTGGAGCTGACTGTGCTGTGCTCTCACCTCCAGAGCAGGAATGGCGAACCATACCCCATGTCAGATGCCTGGTACCTAGCCCTCTGTCTCTCAACACAGGACACCTCAGGGAGGCAATGCTGTGGTTCGCAATTAAGTGAACGTTTTTAAAACCAACGACAAAAGTCAAGGGGTTTTCCCTGGCCTTTCCCTGGTGGCCGTGTCTGGTCCTTGTACGATCTGGCAGCCACCGTCCCCGCAGGCCCGAGGGAGAAGCAAAGCCCAGCATCCCCATTAGCTACACTACATGGCCCCGGATCTCTGCCAACATGACCCTCACTTACAGGAGAAGAGGGGCTCCAGCCTGGAGGAGCTGTGAGGGGCAGCAGTGGGGAGACGCCGTCCCCCAAGTTCCCAGCACACTCACACTCCGCCATGGGGTGCTGCTGTCCTGGGGCTGGAGATGGTGACACCCCTGTTGCTAGGAAGCATGAGCAGAGTCTCCCAAACCTGCCAGCACTCAGCCTGTGGGCACACTGGCCCCAGGTCCCTTCAGCGCTGGTTGGCTTCCTCTACGGGGCTCCAAGACCAGAATCGCAGGGAACAGAGTGCAGAATCACAGAGGGAAGGCGAGGGAGGGCTGGGGGTGGGAGGTAATCAACCAGGAAACCTGTATGCATGTATGCAGCCCAAGGCCACAGAGGATGGGGCGGTGAGGGCCTGGGGATGGGGGGGAAGGTGCGGGCCTGGAGGGAGTCAATGGGGGTCAACAGGGGACAATACTTTCAACAATAGGAATTATTTTAAAAATAATTGACCATGGAGCCCTGGGCAAATGTCCAATCCCAATACAAATGGGACTGGAATCCAAATCATGTTTGGCCTGGAGCCTTTCCAGGCTCCCTGGTCTGGAGGGATGTGGGTACCACTGAGATACCCAGGAGAAAAGGGTTTTGTTTTTGTTTTTGTTTTTTTAATATATATTTTATTTATTTTTTTACAGAGAGGAAAGGAGAGGGATAGAGAGTTACAAACATTGATGAGAGAGAAACATCGAAAAGCCGCCTCCTGCACGCCCCCTAGTGGGGATGTGCTCGCAACCAAGTTACATGCCCTGGACGGGAATCGAACCTGGATCCCTTCAGTCCACAGGCTGACGCTCTATCCACTGATCCACACCGGTTTTGGCAGAAAATGGGTTTTTGATATGAGAACACAAACCCCGTTGTTCATTCCCACAGGCCCTTCTCTACCTCCTGAAATCATCTGCTGCCCTCTGTTTGGATGGAAGTGAGGGTATGGGCAATCAGTAAGTTATGTTCAGCAACTCTGTTCCTGGGTGAAGGCAAAGAGCAGGGGGGTAAAAACGATAATTACTGATGACCAGGAATGTGCATCATGAAATATAATGGGCCCAGCCATGGGCCAGGAGGCAGAAGGTCCCTCTGACCATACCCAGGATCGGGCTGTGCACTTTCTCTCCCGGTAAAGACTCTGATGAGCTCCTTCCGTGCATAAGCTGAGGATCACTAGCGAAGTGCTGTTTCTCTGGGTAATATTTGTATCTCAATGGCCACCCCAGATTGTTAGGGAACCCCTTGAAGTAACTAGTGCAAATGCCTCTGAGCTCCTTTCTCTCCCTATTCTAGCCTCAGCCCACTCCAATTCATCCTGCTGGTGGTCACCTCTTTGCTTTGCCTTAACAATGGCTTCTAACAGTTTACCTCTTCACAGCAGATCTGTCACTGCTCTTAGAAAGACTCCACAATTCAAAATGTGACCTCCAATCTCTTCAGTCTTAACCCAATTGCCTCCTGAGGCTTTTCAACACCCCGACCCCCCAATACCAAGGCTCCCCTGTGGCGGACCTGTCCCTTTGCTATTGTATGGTAAAACCTTAGGCCATTGTGGATGTTGCCTTGCACCTGTGCTCCTTCGCCCCCACCCTCCTTTCTTCTTTTGTCATAAAACCCTACTCCTTCTTAAGGGTCTTTCAAATCCCATACCTCCAGAAGCTTTTCCCGAACCAGCTCAGTCCGCAAGAATGTCTTGCCTCTAAATGATGGAAAACACATACCGACATCTAGACAGAATAGCCTTATGGTAGCCATCGTTTTATTTGTTTATGCTTAGTATTCTTTATGACATTATCATAAGCCATTTGACATTGCGGCTCGATTTCCTCACTCTTTTTTAAAATATGTATATATATTATTGATTTTTTCTACAGAGAGAAAGGGAGAGGGATAGAGTTAGAAACATCGATGAGAGAGAAACAACGATTAGCTGCCTCCTGCACATCCCCTCCTGGGGATGTGCCCGCAACCAAGGTACATGCCCTTGACCGGAATCGAACCTGGGACCCCTCAGTCCCCAGGCCGATGGTCTATCCGCTGAGCCAAACCAGTCAGGCTCCGTTTCCTCTCTTGTCTTGCAATCCCAAAGCAACAAGATAACCTTCCCCAGAGGATGTTGACAACACATCTGGACTGAGACTCATAAAACTCCATGAAAACTCTCAATTCTTTTTAAGTCTCAGCAACCAAGTTTGAATTCCCAGCTTGACAGAAAACAACATGATTTTCTCACACACACACACACACGCACACACACACAAAACATGCTTCGCAGCTTTTGACTGTCGCTCCCTTGAGAATGAGCTCTAACACTGAGCTAATGAGTCTATTAGAATTAATGAGACTAATGTGAAATTGTTTACTTAATCTGGGGACAATATCACAGTGGAGAAATTCCCCGGGGAGGGGCTGACCAGCGAGTGAGAAAACAACCCAGCTTCCCCCACGGCTGTGGGCGATGCAGGCACACACAGCTGCTCCCATACCCTCAGGCAGCAGGCACTGCCCCTGAGAGCAGGTGAGGCCATTGGTCAAGTGTGATCTCCCTCATTGTCCTGCCTCTGTAGCCGCAGTGACACTAGAATTTCTGGGGACAGAACAGAGAGCCAGGACAGGAGTATGCCAGTCATCGGACCTGTGCTTGAACTTGAGCACATGTGACAGCAGAGCTCATCTGCTTTGCAGGGTGCGGTTGGCCAGGCCCCTCTCGTTGGCTGACTGTTGGAGGAAGAAAAACGGAAAGAGGGATGGAAGTGGATTCTCTGGACAAGCACACGTTTGCATTCACAGAGACACTTAAAGAGGCTTCTTGGATGGAGAGGGCATCGGGGGTCAAGGCAAGCAAACCAGGTCCCTGGCACAGACTCTCTGGCAAGCAGAGAGGTGGCAACTTCTGTCCCTTGAGCTGTCCATCACATCAACAAGCTACTGCCTCGCTACATGGACAAGCCGTCTGTTAAATGTCACCGTGTTTGGGAGATAAGACGTGGACACTACCCTTTAGGACAGCGGTTCTCAACCTGTAGGTCACGACCCCTTTGGGGGACAAACGACCCTTTCACAGGGGTCGCCTAAGACTATTGGAAAACACCTATTTCCCATGGTCTTAGGAACCAACACACCGCTCCTCGGTGTAGCAAAGTGTAGCAATGTAATTTACTGTTGTCATATGAAGACTGTTGCCCATGCTACACTACGATTCAAGACAAAATTTCATTTATTTGTAATTAGAAATAAATATTTCACAATATATAATTACATATTGTTTTTGTGATTAATCCCTATGCTTTCATTATGTTCAATTTGTAACAATGAAAATACATCCTGCCTATCAGATATTTACATTACAGTTCATAACAGTAGCAAAATTACAGCGATGAAGTAGCAATGAAAATAATTTTATGGTTGGGGGTCACCACCACATGAGGAGCTGTCTTAAAGGGTCCTGGCATTAGGAAGGTTGAGAACCACTGCTTTAGGACATTACATTCTCTCTGGGAAGCAGTGACTCAAGCACGTTAAAAACAGGGGTGAAAAAGAAGGAGCTCTTACCCTTTGAGACTGGAGGGAGGGACCTGGAGAGCATTATGTTAAGTGAAATAAGCCAGTCAGAGAAAGACAAGTATCATGTGATCTCACTCATAGGTGGAATCGGATGAACAAAATAGACTGAGCAACAAAATAGATCCAGAAACATGGAAACATGCGACAGACTAGACACATCTTTGAGGGAAGGGGGTGGAGATCGGTGGGAAGAGATTAACCAAAGAATTGGCAGGCACATATGCATAACCCATGGACATACACAACAGTGTGGTGAGGGTCTGGGGGGCGGACAGGGGCTCCGGAGAGGGAGTCAAACGGAGGAAGGAAAATTGGCATCTATCATCCTTTCAACAATAAAGATATATTTTTAGGAAACAGCAACATGGAGACCGAGTAGTCAGAAAATAAACACGCCCAAAATATAGAGCTCAGCGCTAGGAGAGATCACTAGGGGTTTGAATGAGCAGAGGAAGGCGCTATATCCCGATACAAAGAGTGAAGAAGCTATTTATGTGGCCCAAGAAATATTGTAGGTGAAGAGCAAGATACAGAATAACTGTGCCTCATTTGTGAGGGGGGGGGGGGCGAGAGAGGGAGAGAGAACATTTGCACAGGAAGTTATTTTGGGAAGGATGCTGAAGAACTGATGATACTGATGACCTTGGAAGAGAGGATGTGGTGGCTGGAGCACAGGGATGCAAGGACATGTCACAGATATTTCATCTCCCTGCCTGCTCTTTGAGTTTTGAAACGTGTAATTTTGAAGAGAGAGAGACAAAAAATAGAAATGGAATGAGCACAAGGGGACGTAAGATGTATTTTAGACACTACTCCAGTTGAACAGAAAGAGTATGCTAGAAAGATCTGGGGAACAGAGTTGGAGTAGGAAAGGAGACCCAGGAGGAAGGATAGCAGGGACAACAGAACAGAAAGCTAATCTGTCTCAGATTTTAAATAAACCCAGAGATGTATGCCAGAGGACTCGGAGGTGTCCTCTGTGGGAAACCGTGAGAACAGACCAGGGGTCCCCTGACAGGGAAAATAAAGCATCAAATCCGTTATATCAGGAATATGGGTACCGATGTGACAGTAGGCTCAAGTTGGGAGGTGTGAGCAGACCAGGCACATGGCTTCAGGGTTTGGATTGGACATGGAAGTGAGAATGCCAAGTGAAATTGAATTTTATTCTTTTTATTTTTTATTTTGCTGTTAGCACAAAGGACAAGTGAACCTTTTAACACACTTTCTTTCAGAGATGAGGGCCTGTTGATTGCTTTTCTTTTCTGCACATAACTCTTTTTTTTAAGTTTTTTTTTTAAATATATTTTATTGATTTTTTTACAGAGAGGAAGAAAGAGGGATAGAGAGTTAGAAACATCCATGAGAGAGAACTATTGATCAGCTGCCTCTCCTGCACGCCCCCTTCTGGGGATGTGCCCGCAACCAAGGTCCATGCCCTTGACCGGAATCGAACCTGGGACCTTTCAGTCTGCAGGCCGGCGCTCTATCCACTGAGCCAAACCAGTTAGGGCGACTCTGGCCTTGTCTTAATGTCTCACCCCAGACAGGAAAGGAGGCCCGGAAGGAAGGATAGCAGAAAATAACAGAACAGAAACCTATCCTGTCTCAAACGTTAAATAAACCCCGATATGCGTGCCAGAGGAATAAGAAAACAAAGCCAATTGTGCCCGTGTAATAAAAGGATGCTAGCTACCCTCTGCAGCATCAGAGTCTCTGTGAAAACGCTGGCTGGTTCTTGTTTTAAAGGTGCGATTCTAATTGGGTTTGCTGACTTCGGAGCTGTCTGTGGTTTGAAATGATCTGAGCCACTTTAAAGGTTGAGACGCTAAATCATGCGCATAGACGGATACAGGGACATACCGGCTGGCTGGGGAACGGGAATACTTCCTATTAATGGTCTCAGGTGTTTTACACAAACGGCTGGGTTCGGTCTCAGAACAGGTTAGCGTCTAGGCCTACTTATTTTCATTTCTCTTTTTCCCCCCAACTTCTCCTTTTGAAAAATTCCAAACCTACAAAATAATGGCTAGAATGTTACAGTGAAGATTTGCTTCGTTTTCACTCAGATTCCGTGATTGTTGGCATTGTGGCACGTGTGCTTGTGTGTGCCCTCTGCCCTCCCCCCCCCCCCACCCTTCCCACAAAACCACTGGAAACTGAAATGCAATCATGATTAGAGTTTAACACAAAATACTTCAGCAATTTCTAAGGGAGCTGGAATTCTCAAGAAATTGAACGTTGATATGAGAAATTTTTTCATCTAAAGCTCCTATTTAATCTTTCAATTCCCCCTATAATACCTTAGCTTTTCCCCTTAATGTGATCCAGAACAGAATGAAAGGTCATGCATTATACAGTTAGTTGATAAATTTCTATAACCTTTATTAACCAAAACAGTCCCCTACATTTTTTTTAAATAGCTTTTCGGTAATATTGACCCTTTCAAAAAAGCATTCAGGCCAGTTCTTTTTGTAGATCGCCACATAATTTATAGATGTATATAGCGATTTTCTCATAACAGGTGCAGGTTAAACATTTCTAAATGAGAATACTACATAGTAATGTTGCGATCGCTCAGTACATCAGATCAGGAGACAGACGGTGTAGTTGGTGGTTCTTGGCACTGCCAGTCAAGACGGCGGCATAGGTAAACATGGTACAGTGGTACTTCAAGATACGAGTGCCCTAACATACGAGATTTTTGAAATATGAGCCATCGAGCGAGCAATTTTTGCTTTGAAATATGAGCAACACTTGAGATACGAGTAATCGTGTGGATCGGCCGTCTGCACATGACCCATCAGTTTACCGAGACTCTAGTGTCTCATAGTTTCCCACGCCTCAAGGTTATGGAACGAATTAAATTCGTATCTCGAGGTACCACTGTATTGGCAACCTTCCACAGCCATATCATAACTATAACTGCACTGCAGGACAGCTATCATTGAGAACTATATGAAATGTAGCTGAACCATCTCATAACTAAGGATATCCAGAAGAAGCCAGAGGGAGACTGGTAGGAGGGCAGAGACTAGAATGGGCTGGTTCCATACCCATAGGTGGCAGTCAAAAATCGGGGATATCTCGATGGCAAAGGTCCCCCTGAGGGATGAGCCTCCAGTGTTGGGAAGAAAAGACCCTGTAACTTCTGACTGTAAAAACAAGATCTGTGTCTGAGTGAGACGGAGGGCCGCTGGAGGCCTAGCTATTCCTCCTAACGGGCCTGCGCACTAACTTAGTTGGACCCAATCCATCTTGGCCGGCAGCTCGAAAGGTGCCAGAGACACGTGGCGAGGAATGGCACTGTCTGCCTTTGGGACGAGGGTCAGAGAGGCAGCTTTCTCTCAAGCAGAAATGCTGGCACGGGCCCTTGTTCTTTTGCTGACTCTTACCCACACCGAGCCAGCAGGCAGATGCCACATCTGAGTTTCCATCAACCTGGCTAACTGTGTTTTCCCCACTCTGGTGATTCTTTGCTGTCCTGACTCTCCCCCGACCCCCAAATCCCTGCCAACTTGTGGGCCCACCCAAACCAATGGCTCATGCTTCGGACTTTCCTAAAATCTCTCCAAGGTTCACAAACCCCAACAGGTAACATCTGGCCTCGCTTAAATACCTCTAAATAAGTGGCCCCAAAATGTTACTAGCAGCAGCCAGACTCCGTTCCCAGCTTAGCTGCCCCGGTACAGCCAGGCCCAGCACCAGGCACAAACACAAATGCAACGCAGAGCTGCTAGTGCAGCGGTTCTCAACCTGTGGGTCGCGACCCCTTTGGGGGTCGAACGACCCTTTCACAGGGGTCGCCTAAGACCATCGGAAAATGCAGATATTTACATCACGATGCATCACAGTAGCAACATTTCATGGTTGGGGATCACCACCATATGAGGAACTGTGTGCAAGGGTCACGGCCTTAGGAAGGTTGAGAACCACTGTGCTAGTGGGTATTGCAGACCACAGGAAAAAAACAACTGCTTCTATATCTTCCTGTTTCTTCGACCTTCTCCTCCTAATGCCATTGCTCATTACCATTTACTTCTTCCCTCTTGCATGAAAGGATGCAGACAGACAAACCCACAGCAGCCAGCCTGCACCCATGGGTTTGCAAAACAAGGACCTTTGCAGTAAACGCGGAGGAGAAGAGAGGATCCAAGAGTCTGCAAAAGAATTACCATCACCTGCGCAGAGCCCGCCGCCTTTTCGCTCTCTTTCTCGGGTCCGGGACATAACAGAGACATCAGCGGGAGGGCTGACTGCTGAAATCCAGCCTTAACCTTTGGAAATATAATTTATTCAAACCCGGGATGTTACAGAAAGCCCAGCGTGACTGAGGGATTAGGTGGCCAAGGCAACTTCCCTCAAAGGGACGGGATAAATGGAGTGTCTCCCCAGAGATTATTCCTGCGGAATAAAAGCGCTTTCAGTCACGATTCTGAAGTTGGTAAAAAAAAAAAAAAAAAAAGCCCTTGCTGGGTTGGGGGGGCAGGAAGAGAGAGGCAAGATGGCAGCACCGCCCTCCCGGGGCTCAGGGGGCGGTGAGCAGCCAGCTGTGCTCATTCAGAGGGGCCCCCAGGAGTGGGACAAGGATGAAAGACAAAAGCCTTCAAAAGCTTCGAAGGTGCCACCAGCAAAACCATGGCCGAGACCGAGGCCGCCCTTTCTTCACCCAGCTGTCACCTCCCGGCTGCCCTGGCCAAGTCAGCGGGACTCCGAGACACAAGGCGGGAAGGTGGCATTGAGGCCGGAAACCCAGTTAAGGTCGTTTTGAACCAACAGCGCCAACCTCCAAGGCATTCACAGCTTCTCCTTTGGAAGGCTCCCCAAGGATGGCCGACCCTTCAACAGCTGGCCAACGCTGGCTTACGTGGCAGATGACTGACCACAGGTCAAAACATGTGGCTGAGGCATGAAGCAAGAAGTAGGCAGATATGAAGTAGCAGACATACCAAGACCAGTTATATAAGTGAACACTCTCCCCTGCCCCCTGCAAGGTTGTTGGGTGGTTAGTTTTGATCCGCCCTCCTAATGGGAAACCGACTTCACAGGAGAGTTTAGTGGGATGGGACATGGGATCACTCTCACAGTCCACGTCTCACTGATCATCCCCATGCAGCCATCATGGATAGGCAATTTGATTTTTTTTTTTCAGGAGGAAAGAACTCATCAAACATTCACGCATGTATTCGTTAGCGGGCATGTGTTGGACATGTATCATCACATGTGAGCCACCGAGGAGAGAGCAGGGATTAAAGCAGTGGGCAGAGCTGACCCGCCTTGCCTTTATGCAACAGACGCTCTGGCAGGGAGGGCAGATGCTGACACAGAGAAGAGCGGGCAGTACCCGGATGGAGCACTGCTTCTGTCTCTTCTCCTGTTGGCCACCCCCCTGCGGACGCGCCTAGGCATTGTGGGGTATTCCGAGATGTGAGCATCGAACCACTTGCCACCTGGGTACCAATCACCTTCACGGATTCTCTTCCACTTTCTGGCACTAGACTAGGCACTCAGGAAAGGACACAAACCAGACCAGTTTGCAGGAAGCTCTGACATCAGCCACACAGGACCCGGTGGACACACACAGCGTCAGCATGCACACGTCTCCCTACGCTTTGCACGCGAAGAGTCGGCTAGAAGCGCAGCGCCGTCGCTGTGCCAAGAAAAGGGGGTACTTACTCTTGACAGAGTCTCGCCCCCTCACGGTTGTTCTCGCTTTTTGAAGCTCCTCGGCCTTCAGCTCGCCAAGGAGGCCTCACCGGGCGGAATAGCAGGGCTCGTTAAGGACATGGGTAACAGCTGTGTTTGCCCCTCTTTAACGTCTTCTCCGAACTCACCTGTGGGCAAGGTGCTGGCTCCTCTGCCTTCTAGTCCCAGGGGCGCCTGCACAGGAGGTAACATCAGACACCCAGGTCCTCGCCTCCCCAAGATGGGAGTTGGGGGGAAAGACAGATCGCAGCCATCCGGGGCTTCCAGCACGCTTTGCATCCATTCATTTTTTTTTTCAAGTTTGGCTGGGATTTGGGGTGGAAGTTTGATGGCAATTCTTTCTCCAGTGTAGAGAGGAGCGGGGCCATTCTGGCCAGGGAGGTAAGACAACCAGAGAAATGGAAGGTGGGAGCTGACCTCTCCCTGACCTCTCCCTGACCTCTCCCTGGCAGGAAGCATATAAGTCAGCAGGGTGGCCGTGGTGGGCAGGTATGTCTTACTTTGGGAAAGACGCTTCAAAAAAGTGGACAGCCCAAACCGGTTTGGCTCAGTGGATAGAGCGTCGGCCTGCGGACTGGAGGGTCCCAGGTTCGATTCTGGTGGAGGGCATGTACCTTGATTGCGGGCACATCCCCAGTAGGGGGCGTGCAGGAGGCAGCTGATGGATGTCTCTCTCTCATCGATGTTTCTAACTCTCTATCCCTCTCCCTTCCACTCTCCAAAAAATCAATAAAATTTATTTTAAAAAATAAAAAAAAAATCAATAAAATATATTTTAGAAAAAAAAAAAACGTGGACAGATTTTCCTCGCACCCTTTGAGGAGAAAATGCCTTTCTTTTTTTTTTTATTAATATATATTTTATTGATTTTTTTTACAGAGAGGAAGAGTGAGAGAGATAGAAAGTCAGAAACATCGATGAGAGAGAGACATCGATCAGCCGCTGCCTGCACGCCCCCTACTGGGGATGTGCCTGCAATCAAGGTACATGCCCCCGACCGGAATCGAACCTGGGACCTTTCAGTCCGCAGGCTGACACTCTTATCCACTGAGCCAAACCGGTCTCGGCTAAATGCCTAACTTTCTGAAAGAATAAGTCAGTGAAAGTATCTGCAACCCACCCTCCATTCTCTCCGGGGTGTGATGGAATAAGTGGGTGTTGGAACTTGTATGGAGGGGTAACCGAAGAATTTGTCTCTGCTGCTGTTCTAAACCCAATTAGATGTATTTTGAGAAAAGGCTGTATGTATATTAGATTTTAATTAAGTAGTGTTAATTATAATCTATGAGATGTGCTTACTGCTTATCAGATAATTATGAAAAAGCCAATTTGGCTGCTGGTTTCTGACTAATTGAGTGGAATTAGCAATGATAATTATAGGTTCAATTTGGTTTGCCTTCAGTGGAAAAGGGGCAAACGTGCTCAGGACAGGGTGGGTCGGGGTCAAGGGCAAAAGCCACCGCCCATGCGCACTGGGCTCAGAGAAGTCAGGAAGAGCTGGAGGAGGGAACACGGTCTGAGCTGGGCTGCTCCCCATTTCACTGTCTGGCTTGAGTGGATCTGGCCCCCTATTTTCCCTCCACCGCCTCCTCCCTTCTTCTTTCACAGAAAAGTTTGGGGGTTTATGTTAGTGAGAAAGACGTCTGTCTGCGTGAGAGGCTGCAGAGATCGGACCACGTGGGTCTTCCCGAGAACACAGTGCAGCCTTTTCCCCCATGCAGACCCGCCATCGGCCTATGAGGCCACGTGGGGAAGACCCAGCCTACAGCAGCCTCAGCATCCCAACCCCGTGCGTTCTGACCGCTATGCTTCAGGCATCACTCTGGGTTGTAAACGGGTGGGTTTCCTTCAAGCTGCATTTCTTCCAGAAGGAGGACAGATGTAGAATTGGAGCACAGGGCCTACCTCCTTCAAAGGCCCTCAAGACTAACCTAGCTGAAACTGGTTTGGCTCAGTGGATAGAGCGTCGGGCCTGTGGACTGAAAGGTCCCAGGTTTGATTCCGGTCAAGGGCATGTACCTTGGTGGTGGGCACATCCCCAGGAGGGGGTGTGCAGGAGGCAGCTGATCGGTGTTTCTCTCCCATGGATGCTTCTAACTCTCTATCCCTCTCCCTTCCTCTCTGTAAAAAAAATCTATAAAATATATATATTTTTAAAAAGACTAACCTAAAGTCTAGAAAAATAAAAAAAAAACCACACACACGTTTAAGTTCAGTTCAAGAGACAGTCATTGGACAGCTTCTCTAAGTAACAATGCACACAATTGCCTCAGTCCCCGAAGGGCTTACACTAATTAAATGTAACATCAAAGCCCAATGATTTCCTAGAGAATGGGACTCTAATCACCTCATTTTGCAACAGAGAATGCTGAAATCCAGAGAAAGGAAGTACTGACCAATGGCCACACAGCTCTCTATGGAGTAAAACTCAAGATCCGGGAGTAAAACTCAAGATCCGGGAGTAAAACTCAAGTCCATTTCATTGTACCACCAGCCATCTTTCCCACAATTATTAAAAAAAATACAGTAATTTAACCATGTCTACAATTTTAATGGAAAGGAAAAGCATCCAGGCCAAGAGTTCACAAAACATCAAGTCCCTGACAAAATTGTTTATGTAAAGGTTTCCACTAGGAAGAATAAGATAGAACTACAGTAAGAGCTTTCTGAGAGGTGTATCTGAGTTCATCCTGAGGAAAAAGTCAAAATGTCAACAGATGAAAACAGGAAACATGGAAAAAAAGAAGGTGACTGCGGAGTGTCAGACATGGCGCCTGCCAGCACCAGACCAGCTAGTAGATGGAAAAAGGGTAAAGAAAATGGGAAAATAAAAAGGTATCCACCAGCCCTTCGGACTCTGGAGAAGGTTCCAACAGATCCCTAGCGCTCTCGCTAAACACACCCTAATATGAGTCGATGCATCACTTCACATATGACCCAGGCGCTTTTCCAAAACTGCTGCCTCTGGTGAGACCAGCAAGAGTGAAATCTTGGTTTCCTAGAGCCCTTTACCTCTCCCAGACGTAAGCCCTGCTTCTTTGCCTCGTGCCTGTCCCCCAGGCTGAGGCTCCGACCGCCCTCCCCCACGTCTTCAGAAGGGGACCTCCACAATTAGGGCATCCCTCCCACTTTGGGGTTCCCCCACAAGGAGTAAGGGGTAGAAAGGGTCCAGACTAGACGGAGTCTCTGCCTTCCTACCTAAGATTCTAAGTCACAGAAAAATAATTCAACCAGCAGTTGAAAATATAAGTTGGCAACTCAGAGAATTAGGATAAAGAGGAGAGATTGGCAAACGCACACCCAGAAGTTATAGCTAGATCTGTCCTTAGAGAGGGGGTACACCCGCCCCCCTCAAAAAAAATAGAGCCAAGAAAAGCAAGCAAGAGGAACTGATAACAGAAGAACGAGTGAAAACCACGGGAATTAACAATTAGATAGCTGTTTTATACGTTGTTGTAGTTTTCTCTTTTTGTTTTAATCCTCACCTGATGATATTTTTTTCCATGGATTTTTAGAGGGAGCAGAAGGGAGAGGGAAGGACAGAGAGAAATATGGATGTAAAAATCAGTGTGGATTCTATCTGCCACAAAGAGAAGGGAATCTTCAAGAAACTTAGACACCCTATATAAGGGCTAGTAACCCAAGTGCCCATCAATAGACAAGTGGATAAAAAAAATGGTACATATATATAATGAAATATTACTCAGCCATAGAGAATAATGAAATTTTACCATTTGTAACAGCATAGCTGGACCTGCAGGGTTTTATACCATGTGAAACAAGTCAATCAGACCAAGACAAGCACCATATTATTTCACTTATGTGTGGCATCTAAAGGTCAATTTAAATAAATAAAACAGGAACAGACTCATAGAGACAGAGAGAGCAGACTGATGGTTGCCAAAGGGAAGGGGTTTGGGGGACTCTAGGTGTAAAAGTTGAAGGAATGGAGAAGTATACATTGGCAGTTTCAAAATAATGATGGTGATGGAAAATACAGCATCGAAAATATAGCCAATACTATGGTAATAACTGTGTTTGGTGTTAGGTGGGTACTAGAAATATCAGAGGGAACGCTCTGTAAAGTACGCTGTACACCTGAATCTAATATAAAATGATATTAAATGTAAACTGTAATGGGTAAAAATTGTAAATTAAATCAAAACTCTAAGAAGTAACAAACAGAGTCTCACAGCCATTTCCCACACAGGGGCCTACCCTGAACTGCCTGCCTGCACTGTGTTCCTGGAATCCAATTTCAACCAATAGGAATGAAGCTTTCTCCATCCAATCAGAGCTGCTCCAGCCACCGAGTGTCTCTATTCTGACCAATCAGGAGAGTGTCTTTTGCACCAACCAAACTGCAAGGATTGCAACAGACTAATCAGGTCCCAGGAGCGGGGACTTCTGTCCACATAAGCCAGTTCCCTCTACTCTGAAAACACACTTTCCCTTTCCACCCAACACTGAGCTGAACCGTGAAGAGCACAGCGGAGCAGACAGACTGGCACAGAGTGGAACAGAGCTGTCCAGCCAGGGAGGGTCCTGGCCCAGAGTCGCCTCCCAGCCGAGCTGTGTGCACAGCTGTCCTGTGTCACAATAGAGCTAGTGTCCACTGAATAAAGTATCCTTCTTCACTGCACCCCGAACTGGGGATTCCTGTTGGTGTTGAATAGGCGCCAACACTCATCGATGGCCATTTACAGAGTCAGTCCTCATAACTCAGATTCTTTCGATGCAGGTCTGCCCGCTTGCCATTTTTCGTAACCCCCAAATGAATGCAAGGACACTCTTTGCAGTCATCATGAACATATGTAGCCAAAAAAATAAAAATAAAAAAATGAGTTATCCGATATGGACGTTCCTAGCTGAGACTGGACAAGTTGAGAGAGATCCTTGATGCCTTCTTGTTTGAGCTCTTATACTTTTTGGCCTACTTAGTGCCACGTTTTCCCCATTTCTGTGCTTTTTGTTGGTAATTTTCCTGTTCAAATTGCCCCCGGGAGAACTGCTGAGCTCTCTCGTGCCCCTAAGAACAAGAGAGTTATGATGTGCTTTATGGAGAAGAAATATGAGCTCCATAAGTTTGCTCAGGTATGAGTTGGAGAGCTGTTGGCCGTAAGTTCAATGCTAATGGGTCAACAATGTACGTTAAACAAGGTCTCTTTAAACAGAAACACGCATCAGTTTATTTATTGATTCGTTGATGCAAGTGTCTTAAACAGCGGCTCACGGGGACATAATCCTGTAGTTCCCCTAGGAGACAAGGTTCCACCGTCACTAATATAGCAGCGTTTGTGGTGATTCTGTAAAATGTAACTATTATTAGTAACAAAAAAAAAACAGACTATTTCCGTCTCCTCGGCTCCAATTCTTTCTTCAACTTCAGTGGAGTTTCTGAAGTCATCATTTTATTGTAATTATTCTGACTAAGCTCACTAGTCTCCAAGCATCTATTGCAGTGGTTCTCAACCTGTGGGTCGCGACCCCTTTGGGGGTGGAACGACCCTTTCACAGGGGTCGCCTAAGACCCTTGGAAAATGCAGATATTTACATCACGATGCATCACAGTAGCAAAATTTCATGGTTGGGGGTCACCACCACATGAGGAACTGTATGCAAGGGTCGCGGCCTTAGGAAGGTTGAGAAGTATCTATTCTCTGCCCTTATACTTAACTATCTACAAGTCCATCCAGTAACTACCTCTTCTTGAAACACTTCTCAGAACATCACTAGAGGTTTATTTTCCAGTTTAGTGCTGCTCCCTTACTGAGTCTCCCATCCCTCAACCTCCATGAGGGAGTCTGTCAAGTTCTCTTAATCCACTTCTCTTACCAGCCTCTTACCAATGGGTTTAACAGACAATATGCTGATGTGTCTCACATATCTATAACTATCATCACTCTCCCAGGACACAGGACTCGTGACTTCAAACTTCCTTCCTGGTGTCTCTACTTGGCTAATATTTGAGAGTAAGCACAGAGTCCGTGAACAACTACATAGACCCATAGGCTCTGTCTCTCTGCCATCTTCCCATCTGTCATTTCTCAACCCTTCTTCAACCTCCCTCTCCCTGCATGCAATCCGTGTTCCAGAAAACTCTCCGGCTCTTCTTCCGAAATGCGCATGCTAAATCCATTAGCCTCTCTCAGCCACATGATCCTGCCATTTTCTCTCAGCCCATCACTGCCACTATTTTCCAAACAGTCTCCCACTTCCTCTTTCCCCTTTCAAAACACACGTAATCTATTGTTACCACAGAAACTGGAATGGGTTGGTAAATTATAAATCAAACCGTTCCCCATGACTCAAAACCCTCCGAGGCATGGTTCAGTCACGGAGACAGATTCATGGTATCAAAGCGAAACTCTAGACACAAACATATATATTAAAACAGCAGAGAGCAAACGCAGTGTTTCACGGGAGAGGGGATTTAGGTACGTCATACCACATACACTGGTGGTTTTAAGTTAGCCATGTTGTAGTATTAATACCCTGAAATCAGTAAATTCTAAAAATCAGAGCTTTTATTTTACAAAGACTTTATTTTATTTTATTTTATTTTAGAAGAGTTTTAGTTTCGCAGCAAAACTGAGAGGAGGATAGAGAGATTTCGGATCCTCCCCTACCCCACGCATGCACAGCCTCCACCATTACAAATAGCCCTCCTCCGACGGGTCCATTTTTCACCATCAATACGAGCTAGATACATCATAATCACCCACACTCCCTAGCTCACCTGAGCTTTCACTGTTGGCGCTCTCTACGCTCTGACTTTGGGCGAATGTGTAATGACACGTACCCATCATTACAGAGCCACGCACAGAACTTTCGCTGTGTTAAAAAAAAAAAAATCCTCTGTGCTCGTCTATTCACCGCTCCCGTGAACCGCTGGCAGCCGCTGATCTTTTTTAGCGTCTCCACTGTTTTGCCTTTTTACAGAATGTCACAGAGTTGGAATAATACACTACGGAGCCTGCTCAGATTGGCTTCTGTCACTTCGTAATATGCCTTTAAGATCCTTCCCCGGCTTTTCATGGCTGGGGAGCTTATTCCTCTGAGCGGTGAATAATATTTCCATTCACCCACTGAAGGACAGCTGGGCTCCTTCCAAGTCGTGGCAATTACGAAGAAGGGTTTATTTTCTCCTTCAGAAAGCTGGTGGCCTCCAGCACGCCGGCGTGCTGGGGACCCGAGCGAGGCAGCGGTCCTGAGGGTGACAGGGGAAGTGATGTGATAGGAGGTGGCACCGCAGCATCCCGAGATTCCTATCTCTAAGAACATTGAGAAAAATCCCCGAGGCCCTGCTTTGTTAGCATTCGGCATTGCACTCGTGTTGTTACTTCTTCGTGTTTTATGTGATCGTTTTGAATATTAAAACACAGTGGTACCTCGAGATACGAGTGTCCTAACATACGAGATTTTTGAGATACGAGCCGACGAGCGAGCGGTTTTTGCTTTGAAATACGAGCAACATTTGAGATAGGAGTAATTGCGAGGATCGGCAAGCTGCACATGACCCACCAGTTTACCACGACTCTAGCATCTCATAGTTTCCCACGCCTCAAGGTTACAGAACGAATTGAACTCGTATCTCAAGGTACCACTGTACTAGAGGCCCAGTACATGAAATTCGTGCACTGGCGACGGGTGTGGGGGGAGGGTGCACCTCAGCTTGGCCTGTGCCCTCTAGCAGTCTGGGAGCCCCAGGATCCATCGCCCTAAAGAGGGAGGCCCCCATCCACCTGCCCACCTGCTGCAGCACCGCCAGCCAGGTAGCCTGGGCCTCCCCCTGCAGGGTGATTATGGGGCAATGCAGGACCCCCTTCAACCCTGACCAATCGCACCTGCCTTGGCTGGCCTGGCGCCTGTGCATGTCATAGCACGGTCATCCGGTCGGTCGCTCGGCTGTTTGGCCGTTCGGTCGATAGGCATGTTACACTTTTATCATTATAGATGCCAAATTTTTCCTATTCTGCATGTCACATTCTGTCAGAAACGCATCTGAAAGGCATCGGCAAAATCGGTTGAGGAATCCGATGTCAGGCAGGGTCAGTAAAGTCAATTGAGACTCAAGAAAGCAATGGCTGGAGCCATTAGAAGAAAAAATTTCCAGGAAAGATAGAGGTGCTTCCCGGTGTGCTGTCTCCTCTCATCCTGGGATGCGGAGTCAGCTGGTGTCACTTCCCTGAGGAAAAGATTCTAAAGACGCGCCATCTGACCCAGAACAAAAACCAACATGTGTGCGCTCTTTCTCCTGTGCTTGCTTCTTGCCGGCCATCCAGAGCTCCTTCAAATGTCCACACAAGTCCCCACATGGAGTAGACCGGCTGCTTCCCACGGCTTACCATCTCGGTGACTTACCATCTCACCCCTTTTAATTCTCTGTTAGAAAACGGTCTTCATTTACCCTAGCCCCTGCCAACTTCATTGTCCCCATAGCTCTTCCCTCCTGACAGCACACAGTGTGATTTGCTTTTTTTGTATTGTCTTCTTCTCACTAGAAGGCAAGCGTCATGAAGGCAAGAATTTCTGTCCATCTTAATTGCTGACTCCCCTGTTTTCAGAGCCTGACCCGGAGCGAATGGGTGTGCAGTGGGTGTGCAGGGTGATCCATCCTGGGTCTCCCAGACAGCTAGAGGGCACAGGCCAGGCTGAGGTACCCTCCCCCACCCCCAACCAGTGCATAAATTTCATGCACCGAGCCTCTAATATTTTACTATTCAAAATATTTGACTGACAGAATGAATGAATTCATGGAGAGTCACTGATGTGAAATCCCGTGAGAAAGTTGAGCAAAGAATGTGGTGAAAAGGTGGGCAGGGACTGCTAGGCTCAGGATGGTGACCACGACGACAGAGATGAAGGAGGGGCAGGTGGCCTGGAGGCCAGGCTGGTCCACGGTGAGCTTACCAGCCGTGTGGGGTTTGCTGATGTCAGCTCCATCCCAGTCACTTCCCCACCTTCCCCTCAGCATCACTCAGCCTTGCAAAGTGCCTCTCCCCGCTCATGGTTGGAAGGTATCGCAGTGCACGGCAGTGGAGAGAGAAAAAAACCTTATTTGCTCTGTTTTACTGCAATGAGCCTCTGGGGAGGAGAACAGGCTGGGAAAATTCCTGCTCTCTGGCTGGAGCTTAGTTCTGCTCATAAACAACATTTCCCCTTTCATGTCTATGCAGCCCCATTCCAGAAATCCTGACTCTCTATTTCCGTCAAGGACATTAGAGAGGACTGGAAGGGAGAGATCACGGAAGAGAAGTATGCAAGAGCAACGTAAAGAATTCCAGGAAACCACCGAAACCGGTTTGGCTCAGTGGATAGAGCGCCGGCCTGGGGACTGAAAGGTCCCAGGTTCGATTCCGGTCAAGGGCACGTATCTTGGTTGCGGGCACATCCCCAGTAGGGGGCGTGCAGGAGGCGGCTGATGGATGTCTCTCTCTCATTGATGTTTCTAACTCTCTATCCCTCTCCCTTCCTCTCTGTAAAAAAAAAATCAACAAAATATTATTTTAAAAAAAGGAATTCCAGGAAACCACCTCCAGCCAGGGCGAGTGTGGCAGCCCAGCGAACTGGGGAATATTCGCGTGGATCCCCTTCCACAAACCGGCACTGCTGTCGGGCCGCAGTGCCACGGAGAGGGAGCCGAGTCCGGTATAGCAAGAAATAGGTGATGTATTTTTAAAACAGGGGAAGCTGGGAGCATTTAACGCCAATTAGCAGAACAGACCTGCCAGAGAGAAAAGGAGGCCAGAAGAGGGAAGGAATCAGGCACTCCAATCAGGGACAACCCAGAAATAGCACAACTACTGTACTTGCCTCTCCTCGCATCTTCCTCCCCGGGATCTCACAACGAGCGACATGCGTGGATGAAAACTCCTAGCAGCCTGGGTGGGCGGGGCAGGAGAGGAGGTGCGTGCGCTGGAAATAACGCGCCGGAATCACACGCAGGGTTGAATCCACAGAAACGAGACTTGGGGAGCCGGGTCCTTTGGGGATACGTGGGTTTTTACATCGGTTGGATGCTAGGAGGGCATCCTCCTAGCCTGCCCGTGGGAATGGGAGGCTGAGGGACCAGGAGAGGTGCCAGAGGACACAGCTGGTGGCCCCTCCCCACGGGACCGAGTGTGGCCCTCTGAAGGAGGCTCATTTCACGAATGGGTGTGGAGGACTGAAGGCTTACATTACATGGATGTGTTCTTCCTTTTTCCTTAACTATATTTGTCTTGATTTCAGAGAGGAAGGGAGAGAGGAAAGAGAGACAGAAACATCCGTGATGAGAGAGAATCATGGATCGGCTGCCTCCTGCACGCCCAACATTGGGGATGGAGCCTGCAACCCATGCATGTGCTCTCACCGGGAATCGAACCGTGACCTCCTGGTTCATAGGTTGACGCTCAACCACTGAGCCACGCCTGCTGGGCTAGTCCTCCTTTTGAAAAATCCCTGATAATACTCAGTCCCCTAGGAGACAAACCTCCCAAATCAGCGTCACCCTCTTTCTACCCTTGACAGCAGCAGACACAGAAAAAAAAAAAAAAGTGAACGGAGGAGCAGCCAGAACTCTGAGAACATGGGAAGCCAGAAGTTTTGGTAAAAAGCTGCTCAGAGTTTTTTTTGTTTTTTTTCAATAGCAAACGAAGACATGGCCATATGGATGGAGAGATAAGTCATCAGCGACTAAAACGCACCCCTGGGTTGCAGGGAAATTAAGTTGGAAACAAGGATGCCTAAATTCAGGGCCCACTAAAAATTTTGAATAAATATTAAGGGGGAAAATGAATCCGTGCTCAGGGGCTGATGGAAATCAGGGGACACGTCCTAACGGTGAGGACTATCCCATGGCAGAAGGGCCTCTTGAATTCAGGGGATCAGAGGCATTACCCCGGGGATTGGAGGCATTACCCCCGGGAAGGCGGTAAAAGTACACGAGCGTGTGCCATAGCAACCAATCAGGCACTGCCACCGACTGGCACACTCACCTGCCCGACACTGCTCTGGGTGACGGCTCCCCTGTCCCGTGCGTCCTCACATCCACGTCTCAGGCCACAGCCTCTTCTCTCCCCGACACTCTCAGACAGACGGACCACCCGGGACCAATAATGGCAAGTGTGACGTTGAGCAGCTCAAGGCTTTGCCACCCAGAGGACCCCCTCCCCCAGGCCGGAGCCAGGGTTCTCTACTTTTCTGTGAGGGGGAGTTAGAAGCACAGGGAGCAGCGCCACTCACGCCTCCATCCTCTCACGTGACACACAGCGGTGGACATAGTGAGAAAATGAGGACAGACACAATCAAATACCAAAATGCAAAGCTCTGAGTTCCCTCATTCCGTCACAGGGGTGAGCATCCCTCGTCTGGGTGCCCCGTATCATACTTTTCTTTACAAAAAAAAAATGGGTCCACACGTGGTGTTTGAGAGTCCACGCACCTATTTCAAATCAGTGAAAATGCTCCTCTACCATCTTTCCTTACTGACCGTGACTGCGCTGCCTAAATATAATACAGTGGTACCTCGAGATACGAGTTTAATTCGTTTCATAATCTTGAGGCGTGGGAAACTATGAGTCGCAGTAAACTGGTGGGCCGTGTGCAGCCGATCGATCTATGCGATTACTCCTCTCTCAAATGTTGCTCGTATTTCAAAGCAAAAATTCCTTGCTTAATGGCTCGTATCTCAAAAAAATCTCGTATGTTAGGGCACTCGTATCTCGAGGTACCACTGTACAGTAGTTTATTGAACTGAGTTCCTATCGGACATCTCTTGGTCCCCATCCTTCTTTATTTTAAAATAAGTATCTCTTGAGGTAGACATCTTTGCAGACATCCTTCGTTATTCCGTAAGATAAAAATCATGAAAAACAGGATTGCTTATGAGAAAGGGTCTACATAATATTGCTAAGAGTTCTAATTCTTGCCGAAACCGGTTTGGCTCAACGGATAGAGAGCATCGATCTGTGGACGGAAAGGTCCCAGGTTCCATTCCGGTCAAGGACATGTACCTGGGTTGCGGGCACATCCCCAGTGTGGGACGTGCAGGAGGCAGCTGATCAATGTTTCTCTCTCATCGATGTTTCTAACTCTCTATCCCTTGCCCTTCCTCTCTGTAGAAAATTAATAAAATATATATTTTTAAAGAGTTCTAATTCTTGTTGCCAAAATGCTGTTGGCAAGGTGGTAGCTCCCACTGGAGGAATAAAAATACCCCTTTGCTGCTGTTGCTGCTGTTCTCATCAGCAGGAAGTCCCCTTACGCACTTGGACTTGAGTTTGAATGACGGCCACGCGGCCATCTCAGTCCAGCTGGCCTGCAGAAGGCCAGGGACAGGGCGATCCCTTTAAGTAGGTAGCGTGCGCTAGTTCCCCCAAGAAAAAGGAACCAAACTCGAGCCTGCAAACTGTCTGAGCCGCAAGAGGCTATCTGCCTGAAACAGCCAGGACCTTCAGCTCCAATCCATTAATCCTCCTGATTAAACCCGGGTCACCTCTGAGGCGTGAGAAATTAACCGGCATCTCCCCACGACAAGCGCATCAAGAGCCGGCGCAGGGCGCTGCGCCTGTAACTGGCACGGCCCGGGGCTCGGGGATCAGAGGCCTTCCCGGGCTTTGTCCTCGGCGCTTGTCGGCTGAAAAGCAAACACGAGCTCGGACTTGTGGAGGTTTCAGGCCGGGCTGTGCCGGGCCAGGGTCGGGCAGCCGCTCTGCACCTTCAGGGGGAGAGAGGCGAGGGGGCTGCGGGACCAGTAGCCGGCAGCCATTCAGCTCTGCGGCTCTCCCGCCTTCCAGAAACCTCTGCGAGGGCCTGGGAGCTCCAGGGTGTCCAATTCGGAATCAAAGGGAGGACTTGGGTCTCTCCTTGGGGCAGCTCACCCTGCTACCCTGCATCCTCTACTGCAGCGGTTCTCAACCTGTGGGTCGCGACCCCTTTGGGGGTCGAACGACCCTTTCACAGGGGTCGCCTAAGACCATCAGAAAATGCAGATATTTACATCACGATGCATAACAGTAGCAACATTTCATGGTTGGGGGTCACCACCCCATGAGGAACTGTATGCAAGGGTCGCGGCCTTAGGGAGGTTGAGAAACACTGCTCTACTGCCTCTCAGAGCCTGCCAGGGCAAACCCAAATGCCCCCTGTGCCAAGCAGGGCACTCTGGGACCGCCACCACCGTGTCCAGCGGCACCCAGGAGGCAGCATCAAGCGAGTTTCCTTCCTTACCAGCTTTATCCGCATCCCAGACATTAAATAAATGTTTGTATTTTCTCTGCCATCCAAATGTCCTACCATTAACATGTAAGACATATCTAATCAGAGAAAAAGACATATATGAGTGTATGTATATTTAAATGACCCTCTTCCTCCCTTTCCTCTGTACAGAACTGGTATGGAACTGCAATGATAGACCCTCTGGGCAACTGCAAGTTCATTGTTTTGAACTTTCCTCCAGCCTCAGGGGAAGCTCATCTCTTTGAGATCCTGAGATTCTTGGTGAATCACACACCAAGTTCATCCCTATCCTCGAGGCAGATTGCAGATGGATCTGGGTGAGAATATACATCCCTCAGCCTGAAGGAAAGGCCACACACCTGCTGTCTGAAAGGAGATTTTCCCTACCAACTGAACAGTCTACCAGGAGATCAAAAATAAAGGATCAACAGTACCAATACATAATAATAATGTTCGACATCTAAGAATTAATTCAGCCGAAACCGGTTTGGCTCAGTGGATAGAGCGTCTGCCTGTGGACAGAAAGGTCCCAGGTTCAATTCCGGTCAAGGGCACGTACCTTGGTTGTGGGCACATCCCCAGTAGGGGGTGTGCAGGAGGCAGCTGATCGATGTCTCTCTCTCATCGATGTTTCTAACTTTCTATCCCTTTCCCTTCTTCTCTGTAAAAAAATGAATAAAATATATATATTTTTAAAAAAAATTAATTCACCCCTTAATATTCAAGGAGAGATCTCATCTCGGCACCAGCAGACAGCGTCCTTGAGCATGGACCACGGGTCGTGCCCACCTCACTGCGACCCAGGCCAGGGGGACTGTGGCTGCAAGCTTGGCAAGGATTGTGGCTGGATTCACTGCTGTCACCAAGAGACTCGTGGCTTCTGTCAGCCTCTCTCCCAGCCATTATGCTATTAAAACAGGGGGGGTGTTTTGCATATTTAATCGCCCCAATGTCACTTCACTGACATAATGCTTTTTCCTGGCAGGTATTTCCCGGGTCCCCGGTGTCATTCCCTGAGCTGAGGGGAGGCCCAGGCAGGGAGTCTTACAGCCTCTGCCATCTCCCCCTGCAGGGCGCCCATCAAAGGAGGGGCACGGAGCCAGGTGCCCACCAGCCAGCTCCCGAGGCAGCTCCTGCTCCGAGCTGATGGCCACCTGGAAGAGAGAAATTACACCGCTCCAGTCCTCCTCCTGCTTCCAGCCAATTTCCACCGCCTTTAATTCAATTCCTCTCTCCCTGACCCCAGCAGGCTGGAGCTCCAGAGTTACTTTCAATGGATAGCACCAATTACTGAGGTGTGAAAATAGAAACCTTCCGATGTGGAGAACAAACCCCGAGATGGGGACTTCAGTGAGCAGAGGAGGAGGCTGGAAGAACAGAGGAGGAGGCTGAACACCGGGGCGGACGGCTCTCGGGCAATTAGGGGGCCTGCAGAGAATGGGCACACTGCTGGGTCATCAGAATGAGCCCACAGATGGGGGGGAAGAGAGGAGGAAAGAGAGGGGGGGATTGGGTCAGGTGCACAGGGCACTGGAAATAGCACAGACCAAGCCCCACTAGACCAGTGGTTCCCAACCTTCTCTTGGCCACGCCCCACCTAAGCATCTCTAAAATCCTGATGTCCCCCCTACCCCCCGCCCATGACATAGAAGCCTTATTACTCAAAAAGTGAACTGTTCACGTGGGGGAGGCCTGAAAGGCCATTAGCTTGTTCTTAACAAGTCTCCAAAGAATGTGGCCTCCATGAAAGAGAAAACTAAAAGAACTAAAGGACAGTTGAAGTACTGAGGAAGAAATCACTAAGAAATTATTTAAAATCATAATAATAATATGGCTGAAATGGGTTTGGCTCGGTGGATAGAGCGTCGGCCTGCGGACTGAAGGGGTCCCAGGTTTGATTCCAGTCAAAGGCATGTACTTTGGTTGCAGGCACATCCCCAGTGGGGGATGTGCAGGAGGCAGCTTCTCTCTCATCGATGTTTCTAGCTCTCTGTCCCTCTCCCTTCCTCTCTGTAAAAAATCAGTAAAATATATTTAAAAATAATAATAATAATATGAAGTAATATGAAAAAAATAGCAATAGAGTTTCAAAACATATAACAGAGAACTGAAATTCATACAAATGTCACACTATATATATTTATATACTGTATATGAGGCCTCTAGAACCATAAGAAATGCAAAAAATTCACTGTGAATAACTCATTCTTGAATTGCCCTCCCGCCCCCGTTAAAAATCAAATTGCCCCTCTGTGAGGCATGTGCCCCATAGACATTCAACTGGACAGACCTCTGGGAGCTGATTCTCACTCCCAAGCAGAACACAGAGAGGGAAGAGCCCGGATTCAGTCTGGCTTGATGGGTGTGGCCTACAGTCAATGTGAGCCTGTGCGGACCGAGGAGAGGCCTTCACTGCGGGCTCCTGGGAGAGCTACCTGCTGGACAGGGCAGGGGGTACATTCCAAAGACATGCAGGGGCCTGGAAACCCTTACACCATTGAGGGAAGCACTGCTTTAGGCTTTGTGGTCAACGCTAATTAATTTCATGATCTTCTTATATTGATATACTCTCCCCTATGCATCTTAAATGAAGGAGGTACCCAGCAAATCTGTGAAATCATGTTTTTAATAAGGTGCTCTGACTTCCTGAATGCCGGTCTGGTTAGATAAGAAAAAGGAGACATTTCCCCACGAGATGAACCCTGAATATCAATTCAACGAGACTCAACTCCCCCCAACAACCAGATAAGAAATCCCTTGGGGAGAATCACTCTGAATCTCCCTCCAAATTATGCAAGGGAAATAGCGGCAGAGCTTCGAACCACGGAGCCCGGTGGAAGCTAAGAAACTTCCAGAAATGTATGGATACTGTCCACTGTGGTGGCCTTACTTCCTCTGACCAGGCACTCCAGGCCTCCGGGAAGCAAGCCCTTTCCTCGTGAGCCCCACTTCCTCACATCTGCCCATCACACCCCCTGTTCTCATCTGCTCCCCGGTCTGCCCACCAACCAACCCGCTGTGCTCATTCCGATTTCTCCTCTCAGCCATTTTCACAGCCCAATAACCAGGTGTCACCTCTTCTCTACTCTTCGCCAACCCAGCCACCCCTTCCCATCTCCTCCTTTGATGACTCACCCTCTCCTCATGCCTCCAGCTCTAAGCCCGTATCTGGCCCTGGAGGATGACTCCACTTTCAGCAGACGTGAGGCATCGCAGAAAAAGCAGAAAGAACCCCGGCCCCCTTCAGACAAGACCTGGGTTTGAACTCTGACTAATGAGATAACGGATTTTCTTAAACTTTTCCCTCCATCTCTTTCTTAACCTGTGACATGAAGGAGATTATGCCATAGTATTCACTCTCCTCTGCGGCTCCTGCTCTGCAGATGCAGGGTCCAGGGTGTCTGGCCAGATGCTTATCCAGAGAAATGCTCTCTGCTGTTCGCCTTCAAACTAGAGGGCAATGCCAAAACCGGTTTGGCTCAGTGGATAGAGCGTCGGCCTGCAGATTGAAAGGTCCCAGGTTCCATTCCAGTCAAGGGCATGGACCTTGTTGCAGGCTCATCCCCGGTAGGGGGCATGCAGGAGGCAGCTGATCGATGTCTCTCTCTCATCGACGTTTCTGACTCTCTATCCCTCTCCCTTCCTCTCTGTAAAAAATCAATAAAATATATTAAAAAAAATAAAACTAGAGGGCAAGCTGGGGTCACTCCTTATTCCCACCTGGAAGGGCACTAAGGGCATAACCCAAGCTCCCCCACCTTGAGTTAGACTGAGGGGCTCTCTGCACAATTCGGGAAAATGGCTCCACAGAGGCAGCATGAGTCCATGGACATAAGCAAAAAGGAAAAAAGAAACACAAATATTTCTCCTTCCAAGGGTCACCCAAGGTAACATCCGCGGGGAAGCAATGGATCGAAGCACCTTTTAGCACAGCGGTTCTCAACCTGTGGGTCGAGACCCCTTTGGGGGTCGAACGACCCTTTCACAGGGGTCGCCTAAGACCATCGGAAAATGCAGATATTTACATTACGATGCATAACAGTAGCAAAATTTCATGGTTGGGGGTCACCACCACATGAGGAACTGTATGCAAGGGTCGCGGCCTTAGGAAGGTTGAGAACCACTGTTTTAGCCAGATCATCTGCCTGTTGGTGCAGATCCTCAGCCACTCGATTGCTGGGCCAATGGTCCCCTGGGGTTTTCCAAGATCTCCATCCTTCACCTTCACACACAGCTGTGACACGCACAGCCAGAACCCAGGTTTGCATGCTGCGGCAGCACCTGAGCCCATCGTTGGTGAGAAGAAAATTACTTCCCAGCTAGACTCAGGGTGACCAGACATCCCGATCTGCGTGGGACTGGGGCTTCTCACAGGGCAGAGCTTCCAGATTGAGAGTCAGAACATTCTAGAAGGCCGGGACAACTTGGATAATGGGCCTGCACTTGACTTCTGGCAAGGCTACCCTCCTTATTAGCATGAATGGGCAAGAGCACCACCGTCTGAAAGGAGGCAACTTGATTTGAGGGCTCCATCTTCCAAACCGGCTGCTGACGGTCTCGTGGGATTTTTCTAGCTGGGAAATGACTTTCAGAGACGTGTGTCTGCCCAGGAGCCATGTTCACGTGGCGGAGTTGAGTTGAAACTGGGATCCATGGGATCCCTAACCCCGTGTTTAGGGCTCCGTGAGCACCACATCTGTCCCCCAACCCCGGGAATAAGCACCCCCATACCATGCCTTTGAGAAGCTCCAGGAACATGCGAGTTCAGCAGACTTCAACTCCGCGGCTCAAAATCTCCTCCCCCCACCCCCCAACCTTGTGACCACAGCACCTCCAAACTCCACTGTAAATCCTTCCATCCGCTACCACTCAGACGCAGGCCCTCCACTGCTCAGCAGCATTTGACACTAATTGCTCTACAGAGTGTGTGCGACTGGCAACACCTTATTAAAAGTGAAATATATGGCACTGTCCACTTATTGCTGCTTTATAGAGATAAAGTGTCCTGACTACATGGAAACGCTGGCAAAGAAATTGACAAAGTGGCTTCCGACCAGAAGCCTGCAGGAAGCCCTTTCTGGGACACCGGCTCTATCTGGGTTATGCAAGGGGTTTCCCTGAGTTGACCCGAAGGGTTCACACACACACACTCCCCTGTCGCTGCTCGGGTTTCTGTCTCGAATATTAGCTTCTAGGGAACAGGGCTCGGTGCTGAAGAGAAGACGAATGTGGCTGCTCACGGGGCTGAGAAAGCAGCGCTGGCCCCATCTGAAGACAATCTGTCTCCTTCCTCTGAAGGACAGAGCAGGATGGAGAGGAGGCGGCCCGTGAGGAAGGGCCAGGCAGGCAGGAGACAAGGAAGACAGGCAAACCGGAGTGAGAGGGTTCCCCATGCAGACCTACCACTGCCTTGGTTCTAGCTTCTTTTTTTAATATTTTATTAATTTTTTTACAGAGAGGAAGGGAAAGAGAGAGAGAGAGAGAGAGAGAGAGTGAGATACATAGATGAGAAACATCGATCAGCTGCCTCCTGCACACCCTCCACTGGGGATGTGCCCACAACCAAGGTACACGCCATTGTCCGGAATCAAACCTGGGGCCCCTCAGTCCGCAGGCTGACGCTCTATCCACTGAGCCAAACCGGCTTCGGCTGCCTTGGATTTTTCAAACAAACATGGGCAATACAGGCTTCCTGAAGAAAACCCATCAAGCGCCAGATCATACATTTAAAATAAAGCCATCATCAGCCATCTCTATGAGGACCGGCTACATATTTACACCATCGGAGAATTTAACTTTGGACTAGCCCTGTCAAAGCCAACTATTAGGAGCTCTTTTTTTAAAATATATTTTATTGATTTTTTTACAGAGAGGAAGGGAGAGAGATAGAAAGTCAGAAACATCGATGAGAGAGAGACATCGATTAGCCGCCTCCTGCACGCCCCCTACTGGGGATGTGCCTGCAACCAATGTATATGCCCTTGACTGGAATCAAACCTGGGACCTTTCAGTCTGCAGGTTGACGCTCTATCCACTGAGCCACACCGGTCTCGCCTAGGGACTCTTTTATACAAAAGAGATACGTTAGTACCGTCTAGGTTGAGAGGAAACTAGACCAAACACTTCAATCCAAACACATCTAAACCCCTTCACTAAACACCCCCAAATCCATGATTGTCTGACGATTCCTATGGTTTGGAAAGAATGGTTATTCGCCTTCTTAAAAAGTTGGGGCGGGGGGAGACTGAGAACTTACGAGGCCAGCCAAGCCTAAAATATTTACTTCTCAACACACATTTGCTGATGGTCTCTGGAAGGAAAGAACTGGAAAGCTGAGAAAGACGGCCGCAGGCGGGCTCAGGAGCAAACCCTGGGATGTGTGGAAAGACAAGGATGGATACAAACATGCCACCGGGAGAAGAATGTCCCGCTTCTCCCATAACAAACTTCGCTCGAGCCCTGCGATCTGATTAATCGTGTTGACGGCACTTGCTGGAAAGAGCCCGCCTGCCAGAGCCCTCGCCTTTTGTCTTTGGCCGTGTTTTACCGCCGAGCTCGGTCCGTGCCAGCATTGAGAGGCAGCCAGCGGGACGGGGTGGCCCCAGGAGCGAGCAGATAACAAGGGCGATGAAATGATGGAGAGAGAAATCTATTGTTCCTGCCACGTTTTGTGTTTCCGAGATACCAAATTGCCTGATCGCTTTGACATTTCCGAGACCAAATTAAAATGCGCCACCATGGAGACAAAATGTCATTAGCCTCATTAGAAGTGATTGTGTTAAAATAAATACAAAAATAAAGTGAAAATTAGTCCAAACCATTACATTACAGAAGCAAAAAAAATGGCCAGCAGGGACCTTACATGTGACAGATGAGAAAGGTTGAGCTCCATTCCCACATCCGCCCCCAGGAGACAGGAGAGATGAGCGCGACAGCACAGCCACTGAGTGACAGGCCCCTGGTGGCCGGAAGGGAGCTTTGGCACTGAGGATGGCGCGGGCTCGTCCACGGCCCTGTGACCTTAAAGATGGCATTTGACCTCACCAAACCCCTGAATTCCTTCTCTGGGAGAATGGAAGGGAACATCAACTTTCTCATGCATCCATGGAAAGTTTCACTTCTAGCTAAAACCGGTTTGGCTCAGTGGATAGAGCGTCGGCCTGCGGACTAAGGGGTCCCAGGTTCAATTCCAGTCAAAGGCATGTACCTTGATTGCGGGCACATCCCCAGTAGGGGGCGTGCAAGAGGCAGCTGATTAATGTTTCTCTCTCTTTGATGTTTCTAGCTCTCTATTTCTCTCCCTTCCTCTCTGTAAAAAATCAATAATATATATAAAAGAAAGTTTCACTTCTAGGTGGGAAGGATCAAAAAAATGGTCTGGCCCTACCCGGTTTGGCTCAGTGGATAGAGCATCAGCCTGCAGACTGAAGGGTCCTGAGTTGGATTACAGTCAAGGGCACATGCCCGGTTGTGGGCTCCATCCCCAGCGGAGGTCATGCAGGAGGCAGCCGGTCAATGATTCTTTAAATTAATTGGTCTGTTAGAGGTCCAAGATGTGGGCAGCAGATGAAGACACTGAACCCCTCCCCTCCCATGAGCAAAATCAAATATACATGTATGTATGTAGCAGTTAGTCCCGAGAGATGACCGAACGCTGAATGAACAGGTCTGACAGCAAAGAGGAGAAAGAGACCCAGGAGGGAAGGCTGGGAGGCAAAGTGAGTCCTCTGGGTCAGAGGAGCCAGCAAACACCCTCATTTCGGTTCCCTCCACTCGGAGAGTGGCGTGAAAAACATAGCCCTTATAGCATACATTCAAATTTAAATGCCTATCAGATTAAAACGCCCTGCCGTAGAGAAAGAATTATATATATAAACCTCATCATCACCACAAACCAAATACCCTACAAAATATAAACAAAGAGCAAAGACAAGGGAACATAAACAGAACACTCAAGAAAACCAGCAAACCACAAGGGCAGAGATCAAGAGAAGAAGGAAGGAACAGAGTATCACTATAAAAATCAACCTGCAAACAATGAACAGACTGGCAATAAGTCCATACTTACTGTATTTTCCGGTGTATAAAACGACTGGGCGTATAAAACGATCCCCAACTTTTCCAGTTAAAATATAGAGTTTAGGATATATTCACCCTATAAGATCACACCCGGTGTATAAGACGACCCCCAACTTTTTTAAAAATATATTTTATTGATTTTTTACAGAGAGGAAGGGAGAGGGATAGAGAGTTAGAAACATCCATGAGAGAGACACATGGATCAGCTGCCTCTTGCATGCCCCCTACTGGAGTTGTGCCCGCAACCTAGGTACGTGCCCTTGACTGGAATCGAACCTGGGACCCTTCAGTCCGCAGGCTGATGCTCTACCCACTGAGCCCAACTTTTGAGAAGATTTCCTTCGGTTAAAAAGTCGTCTTATAGGCCGGAAAATATGGTATCAATAATTACTCTAAATGTAAATGGATTAAATGCTCTATTAAAAGGACATAGGGTGGCTGAATGGATTAAAAGATGTGACCCATGTATATGCTTGTTATAAGAGGAGACTTCAAATTGAAAGACACATATGGACTGCAGGTGAAATATTGGAAACATTATTCCATATAAATATAAATGAAAAGAAAACCGAAAAAGCAATACTTATAAAATAAACTTTGAAACAACAAAAAAATGTTAAGAAAAGTTGAAGAACTGTATAATTATAAAGGGTCAATCCAAGAAGAGGACACAACAATCATAAATAGCTTTGCACTCAACATCGGAAAAGACAACCTACTGAATGTGAAAAATATTTGCAAATGATACATCCAATAAAGGTTTAATAAACAATATTTCAGAAACAAATACAACTTAACACCCCCCCTCAAAAAAACAAACCCCATAATCAATCCACTTAAAAATTGGGCAGAAGACCTAAAGAGACATTTCTCTCAAGAGGACATAGAGATGGCCAGCAGACATATGAAAAGATGTTCAACATCGCTAATCATCAGGGAAATGGAAATTGAATCCACAGTGTGATACCATCTCATACCGGTCAGAATGGCTTCATCACTAAGTTAACAGAGAACGAGTGCTGGTGAGAATGTGAAGGAGAGGGAACCGTTGGTGAACTGTTGGTGAGACGGCAAATCGGTGCAGACACTGTGGAAAACTATGTCAAGATTCCTCAAAATATTAAAAGTAGAGCTGCCTACGATCCCGAAATCCCACTTCTGGATGTTGAAACCAAAGAACACAAAACCCTAATTTGAAAAAATATATGCACACCTACGTTCATTGCAGCATTACTAGTGATAGCTAAAATATGGAAGCAACGTAGATATCCATCAGTCGGTGAATGGGTAAAGAAGATGTAGTGTACATATATACAATGGTATATTATTCAGCAATAAAAATGAATAAAAGCTTGTCATTTGCAACAACATGGATAGACCTACGGAGAAAGATCGATACCAGGTGACCACACTTACATGGAAAACCTACATTAAGAAAAATGTCCAATTTCTGTCCCTTTTAGAGGAACTAAAAGCCACCTGTCTTAGCTCTAAGTTCTATACAAATTCTTGAATTCCTTTATCTGAGTTTTCAAGAGTAAAACAAAAAAATCCCACTAGCGCAGTGAGGGTTAATTCCTAAATGTCAGTGGATATCGCGGTAACCTCGGAGAGCCTCCAAAATGCTCGGCGGGCTTTGCTGACACGAGTGCACTAATCTCCAAAGCTTCCCGCACAATCTGTGACAGGAGACGGTCTTTCTCTCTGTGCCTGTCTGCTCCTCTATCTGCTCTGTCATCAGGATCCCTCGGGAAAGACGCAGAGGGTTCGCATCATCTATATATATATATTTTTTAATTCAGATGAAGTCCGATAAGATCCTGGGAAAACGGTGTGGAGAGAAAGCATAAGACACATGAGGTAGGGTGAGCCATCTCTGATGAAATCAGGGACAGCAGTGGCTGCAGGAGAACGAATGGGCTTGTCCTACCCACAGAAGCAGAAAAACCTCGATCCTGGACTGCCCACACCGGAGAGTCACTGTTTAATACACGTGTGCACATGCCATGCCCCTGTGCTTCGTGTGGGGCAGCGGGCAAGAGAATGTCCTTGGCACATGCTTCCAAAGATGGTGCCTGCGGAGGCCTCTGGGAGTAGCTGCCTTCTTCTGGACTAGGTCAAGTTTGTCCAGTGTCCCCATCCACCCACCTCCTTCCCTTCACACCCCACAGGCACCTGGCTTCTCTGATTGATTGATTGATTGACTGATTGATTGATTTTGGTCCCTGCACTATGAATCAATCCTTCTGCTACTTCCCTGTTGAACCGGCTAATTTAAAAACGGTGCCCACTTTCCCTTTGGGTGCCAAGGGTGGAAAGACAAAGAGGACGTGTGCCTACGGCCTTGCCAGCCCACTCCGTGGGCACAGTTCACTCTTCGCTGCAAGATGGGCGAAACGCCACGGCCTGGGAGAAGCCTGGTAAAAGCATCAGCTGGGAAGCCACCTTCAGAGGTGACAAACGCCAGCCTCTTCCTCCCACGGAGCAGGGGGACAGCGGCAAAATGCTAAAATGGGTCAGGCACCGGGCTGGCTGCAATCAATCCTCATTTTCTGCGTGTTCGTTGGAATTACAAAACCTCAGGACGGGAAGGCACCTTAAAGGATCACACACACACACACACACACACACACACACACACACACACTCCTGGGCAATCTATTTTTGCAGAAAAAGAATTTGAAGCTGAGGAAAGCCCAGTGACCCAGCCCCAGTCACTTAGCCAGGCGAGACCATAGTAACGCAGATTTCGGGGGGAATCGGGGGTCCTGACCCATACAGCCACTGTTGCCGCCATGGTGCCGCGTGTGCTCACTCTTGGGGAGCAGGAGCAGAGAACCCCTGTCCCCAGTACTTTGCTGTTGGATTAGAGAGAGCAGGGAAAGCCATTTTTAGAAGTGATCGTCGAGAGAGTAAATCAAAATCCCAAATGTTCAGGGCCAATAATGCACGCTGGAAGACACGTGTTTCCCAGCACTGACTATTACAGGCACCAGAGAATCTTTTTTTAAAAAATACGAATATCTAATGTCTTATGCAGACCAATTCCATCAGGATCTCAGGATCAGGGCCTGTGTGGGCATCCAGGTTGTTTTGAAGCTCCCCCAGGTAGTTCCGGGTACAGCCGGGGTAGAGAACCTTTTCTCTGCGAGGTCAGAGGGCACGAGGGTCTTTTTTAAAGCGGTCAGAGGAGGATGCTTGAAAAAGAAAGTATTTCTGTGCTGGGCTTGGGGTTGCAATCAGAAGGGGGAGCCAGGTCTGGGGCGGTCCCAAGGTTCTTGGTTTCGCTGCTGCTGGTCAGGAAAGAGTCCTTTGAGCGGCAAAGCTAACCACAAGAGCCTGTCTGTCACTCTGGGATCCTCTTGATGCCTGTGTGACCCCCTTCTGCTTAATGATCTGGGGTGAAGTCTGTCCCCAGTTTCCCCCATGGAATGGGGGAGGCAATTTTAGAAAGGGTTTCACGCCCTGGGAGAGAGATGCCTGGCTGACCTGCCTTTACACTGAGAGTTCAACAGGAATCATATAGGGGGGGAGAAGGGGAGGATTTTGGAAGCAATCTGAATAAACGCATCTGATTCCTAGTAAAAGCCAAACTCCTTACATAAGACTCTATGGCAGCGTTTCTCAACCTGTGGGTCGCAACCCCTTTGGAGGTCGAACGACCCTTTCACAGGGGTCGCCTAAGACCATTGGAAAATGCAGATATTTACATCAGGATGCATCACAGTAGCAAAATTTCATGGTTGGGGGTCACCACCACATAAGGAACTGTATGCAAGGGTCCCGGCCTTAGGAAGGTTGAGAACCACTGCTCTATGGCTACTTCAGTTGGGCCCCCATTATCTCTCCGACTGTACCTCCTCTTCCAACTTCCCCCGTGCTTACTTCCCAGAGGCACGCCTGTGAATAAACCAGGTAGATGCCACTCATGCCATCGGGTCTTGGAACTAGCCAATCCTGCCTGGAATGTTCCTTCTCTCGGATGTCCTCATGGGAAACTCCCTCACCTCCTCAAGTCTCTGCTCAGGTATAACCTTCTCAGCAAGGCCTGCCAGACTGCCCTGTTCACAACCACTATTCTCATCCCCGGAATTCCCAGCCAGTCTTTCTGCCCTGCTGACCTTTTCTCTCTTTTCCATATTCCTTCCAATCTCCTCGAATCCTATAAAACGTACCTAGATACTATGTTTATTGTGCATTATCTGATTTCTCCCACTCATGTACAAGCTTGATTTGATTTGATTTGATTTGATGATGAATCCTAAAATGTTCAAACAGTGCTTAATCCGTGCCAGATCCTCACTACGTAATTGTTGAATGAATGAAGTTAAATAGCAAGAGTCATATCAACCCATTTTCAAGAACCGAGTAAGCAATTAAATGTGCCTTCACCTTGAAATTCGAGCATATCCTACAATGAAAACAAACCTTGCCAACAACACTCAGTGGATAGAGCGTCGACCTGTGGACTGAAGGGTCCGACGTTTGATTCTGGTCAAGGGCACATGCCTGGGTTGCGGGCTCCAACCCCAGCATGGGGCGTGCAGGAGGCAGCTGATCAATAATTCTCTTTCATCGTTGGTGTTTCTACCTCTCTCTCTCCCTCTCCCTTCCTCTCTGAAATCCTCTAGCTCCTGTATCTTATCCAATCCCCAATTCCCAATGCATGTGGTTAGTATAATTCCAGCTAAAATATATTTTTAAAAATAAAAATATAGTTTTTAAAAGACTGTGAAATTATTTGTCCTGCTTTCTAGAATTCAGGATCATAGAAAGTTCAAGCAAGTCTATGTTGAAGGGAAGCAAGGAGAATCTGAGGAGGAGGTCCCCACACTGTGTGAAGCCTCAAAGCAAAATATTTAAAACAAACAAACAAACAAACAACCCAAGTTTCTCATGCCTTCGACTCTATTCATGACACAGGCATTTAGGAAGTTGTGGGGTTATTAAAAGCTCAGGTTTCACCAGGACCATCATTACTTTTTCTGACATTTAAATTACACAGCCACCCTAGCTGGTCTGGCTCAGTAGACAGAGCGTCGGCCTGTGACCTGAAGGATCCCAGGTTCGATTCTGATGAAGGGCACATGCCCAAGTTGCAGGCCTGATCCCCAATGGGGAGCTTGCAGGGAGCAGCCAATCAATGGTTCTCTTTCATCATTGATGTTTCTGTCCATCTCTCCTTCTCCCTTGCTCTCTGAAATCAATATAAATAAATAAATACATAAATACATAAATAAAACAACCCACATGCACATGGTAAGAGCTTTGCTGCATGGGTTACAAAGCTGCCACTTTTTAAAAATATATATATATATTATTGATTTTTTACAGAGAAGAAGGGAGAGAGATAGTGAGAAACATAGATGAGAGAGAAACATCCATCAGCTGCTTCCTGCACACCTCCCATTGGGGATGTGCATGCAACCAAGGTACATGCCCTTGAGCGGAATCGAACCTGGGACCCATCAATCCACAGGCCAACGCTCTATCCACTAAGCCAAACCGGTCTCGGCTCAGTGCTTTTAATGTACCGTATTTTCCAGCGTATAAGACGACTTTTTAACCCAGGAAAATCTTCTCTAAAGTCGAGGGTCGTCTTACATGCCGCGTATCATCTCATAGTGCAAGTATATCCCAAATTCTATATTTTAACTGAAAATTAAAATATAGAGTTTTATTTTAATTAAACTCTTATACGCCCAGTCATCTTATAAGCTGGAAAATATGGTATCTCAAAACTCCACTGCTATAGTTGTAGGTAGCTCTGTATTATTACCCACAACCCACCAATTTTTAGAGATTGAATTATAACTTAGTTTTAGGTGTTTGTCTCAAGGAATCTGACCTGGGCTGTCACTCTCACTCCTAAGTACCCACAGGCTAACAGATGAAAATCTAAGTCTTCCCTGAAGAAAAGTTGCTGAACAGTTTGGATAATAACAACTGCATGCTTGATAAGGCAGTCAGTCCAGCTAAATTAATAATGTATTTATGGCTTATGAGTTTTCCTATCTGTTTTATTCAAGACATAGCATTCCTCACCATTTGACCTCACAGTATTATTATTAAATATGTTCCTCTTGTTAGCCATTCCTATAAAGTACTCATCAGAGAAATCAAAGAGGAGGGTGATGACCTGATTCTCAGGTTCCTGATGAACCAAATCTTCAAGGAAACAAATAAGTTGAGAACCAGAAGCTTCTCGAGGGTTTGAAACCAGAGCAGATCAGAAGTACAGGCCTATGAAATACAAAGAGAGGGCTGTCTCTCATTAGCTGGGAGAAAGACAACACACATAATTTGGAGGTGCTGCTAGGATACCGTACTGATCATTTAAAACCGTAAAACAGTGATTGGTAACTTGAAGCAATTTCCCTACCCTGGGAACATTTGTCTATATCCAGAGTCATTTTTTTTATTTTTATTTATTTCAGAGAGTAAGGGAGAGGGAGAGAGAGAGAAACATCAATGATGTGAGAGAATCACTGTCTCATATATGTCCCCTACTGGGAATTGAGCCCGTAATCTGGGTGTGTGCCCCAACCTGGAATCAAACCATGACCTCCCAGTTCATAGATCAATCCTCAACCACTGAACCACACTGGCTGGGCCAGAGTCATTTTTGGTTGTGACAACTCAAGGGGTGCTATGGGCATCTGATGGGTAGAGACCAGGAATAGTGCTAAAGATCCCACAGTGCACTGCAGAGCCCCACAACAAAAGAAGTATCCTGTCTAAACTGTCAACAGTACCAACATGAAGACAACCTAGCCATAGGGACATTAGAAAAATCAAGTGCAATAATACAAAACCATAACAATTAACAAGGGAAGATCACAGAAAGGTAGAATCAGCTTTATGAGCTACACTAGAGGCCCACAGCACGAAGATTCACGCAAGAATGGGCCTTCCTTACTCAGTGCCTTTACTCTGGATGGAGCCACCTTTCCGCCTTTGCACACTGCATAGAGGCTCAGAGCTTCTGGGAAATTGCAGAACACCTGTATCCCACCTCCTCCCCAACTGCTTCATGCCTGTGTATGCAAATCAACCCTCCAGCTTTATTGGGTTAATTTGCATACTCACTTCTGATTGGCTGGTGGGCATTGTGAAGGTACGGTCAATTAGCAGGTTACTCTTTTTTAGGTAGACAGTGAATATGCTCCAGATAACAAACCAGGGAAATGAGAAATAAATGTAAGGTGTGGATTGGACTTCCTTGGAGGTCATGTCAAGGGAGAAAAGAAACACCTGGATGATCAGCCCAAAAACCAGGTAGAAATTGGGAAGACGTGTCTAAAAAAATGTTTAAGGGTTAGAGTGGGGCCTCCAAGGTCCAGGGGTCCTGGATTCTACCTAAAACAGTCCGCATCAGCAAGTTCCTTCCGGTTTTAAACATTGCCCGGATCTCACAGTGCTGCCCAAAGGCCTAGCCCCACAGGGCAGATTTAACTTGAAAGCGTTAAAATGCTGAGTAAAACACTGACCCCAAAGCCTACTATTAGCCCAGCACACCAGTTATTCTGGGTCCTCTAAGAACCAGACATCAAGACAGGACTAAATATGCGAGACATGTATTCAGGAAAGCATTTGAGAAAGAAACACTGGGAAAGAACTGGAAAAGTCTAGGAAAGCAAGTCTATGGCTGTGCTGGTCTGATCCCTCTTAAGAGTCAGAGGGGAGCAGGCAGGAAGGTTAGCTAGAGGCAGATAATCTACCACAGTTCTTTTTTTTTAATAATTTTTAATATATTTTTATTGATTTCAGAAAGAAAGGGAAAGGGAGAGATAAAAACATCAATGATGAGAGAGAATCATTGATCGGTTGCCTCCTGTACATCCCCTACTGGAGATCAAGCCCACAACCCGGGCATGTGCCCTTGACTGGAATTAAACTTGGGACCCTTCAGTCCTCAGGCCAATGCGCTAGCCACTGAGCCAAACCAGCCAGGGCCTACCACAGTTCTAAGGAGAGTGGGGCAAGGCCCTGTGGGAGCCCCAAGTCCAAGTTGTTCATCAGAGGAGTCCTTGCCTCCAAGAACAAGTCTGACCTAGTACCTCTTCCCCACACAGTCCCTGGCCGAGAGCAGCCCGTGTGAAACGTGGTCTCAGAAACAACCCAGCGACAGGCTTCAGAGAACAGCCCAGGATCTGACAAACACATTCCCATGGGACCGATGGTGAGACAAGACTTGAGTCACCTCCCAATGAAAACTATGCTCAGAAAAATGGATCCCTTTCCATTAAAAAATAAAACCATGGCGAAACCGGTTTGGCTCAGTGGATAGAGCGTCAGCCTGCGGACTGAAAGGTCTCAGGTTCGATTCCGGTCAAGGGCATGTACCTTGGTTGCGGGCACACCTCCAGTAGGAGGCGTGCAAGAGGCAGCTGCTTGATGTCTCTCTATCATCGATGTTTCTAATTCTCTATCCTTCTCCCTTCCTCTCTGTAAAAAATCAATAAAATATATTTAAATAAAAATAAAAATGAAAAAATAAAGCCACTTTCCTGTGCATCTCCATTAGCATGGCCTAATACTACCACTTTGGAAAAATCCTAACGCTCCCCCACCTGGATCTCCCCTCAGGGAGGAGAGCTGGGGCCTCAGTGTCTCTATGTCAGGTGTTACTGGAGAAGAGCTAGGACCCAGGGTGAGAATCCAGGAGCTGAGGGATCACAAGCAGCTGGAATGGACAGTCCCTGTCCATCGTGTTTTCTTCTTCCAAAGACTGCTTTGCATTTACTTCTCTACGTTTTGTTCATAAACAAGAGAATGTTCTTGAGGCTGCTCTGGATCTACTGACATGTTGCTCATGTTTAACACACACACACACACACACACACACAAATATATATTCTTGAAGGACATTACAGCTGTTCCTCGGCAGGATCTGCCCTAGCAACTGTATTGTACCGACATCCAGCGTGACCCGTGGCCAAGGACACCTTCCCCTGCTGAGCCCCAGAGGGAAGCAGCCCCAGTGGAGGCGGGGGCGGGCGGGAGAATGGTGCCAGGGCGGCTTTGACTTTGCTGTCTTGACTCCAGTCCCAAGGACATGGTGTGACTTAGTACAATGGCCCGCACAGCGGTGCTCGCCCTCAGGGCTGCTCTCATGCAATGATGTGAACAAGAGAAATATTAAAGTTCCGATTTTTATGCATTTGCATGTTCCACTGTGTGTCATCGGACATCGACAGTGACATAGCACTTCCACGAAAATAAACACATCGTGTATACATGCTTTCAGACAAAAAAAATGTTTGCAGACTGCTGGTACTGAGTGGGTCTTAATTATTTTTTTTAATATATTTTATTGATTTTTTTACAGAATGGAAGGGAGAGAGAGAGAGAGAGCCAGAAACATTGATGAGAGAGACACATCCATCAGCTGCCTCATTCACACCCTCCTACTGGGGATGTGCCCACAATCAAGGTACATGCCCTTGACCGGAATCAAACCGGGGACCCTTCAGTCCACAGGCCGACGCTATATCCACTGAGCCAAACTTGCCTTCGGCTCTTAATTATTTTATTTACTTTTTATTTTTTAAAATATGTTTTATTGATTTTTTACAGAGAGGAAGAGAGAGGAATAGAGAGTCAGAAACATAGATGAGAGAGAGACATCGATCAGCCGCCTCCTGCACGCCCCCTACTGGGGATGTGCCGCAACCAAGATACATGCCCTTGACCGGAATGGAACCTGGGACCCTTCAGTCTACAGGCCGACACTCTATCCATCGAGCCAAATCGGTTTTGGCGACTCTTAATTACTTTTAAGAGTGAAAAAGAATTGTATGAAAGAAGAGAAAAGGAAACTGCTCTGCTTGATAAAGGGCACTTGGGGTCAGGAGTGTTGGCCTGAACCTGTGGGAATCTGAGCAACACAGACGGGAAACCAGAGGAAGTGACCTGAGAGGCATTGTCTCTGCGGAAAGAAGACAAGTGAGAAGTGGGCAAACTCCTGAGCAAGGCCATCAGTGTAAGGACCCAAAGAGCGATAGAGAGAGAACTAATTAGGGGAAGCATCTCAAGTAGGAGCACAGAATTGTGAAGAAAGAATTGGATAATTTTCCTAATCAAACTGAGTAAATGACTAACTACCGTAGCTCTTAAAGGGGCATCTGTGGCCATGAGTGTCTGCAGGGAAGGAACAATCAAGGATGTCTGCTTGGCTGAGCACCATCTACTGAATTGGCAAGAAAGACTAAAAAAAATTTTAAGCCGAAACCAGTTTGGCTCAGTGGATAGAGCGTCCGCCTGCAGACTGAAAGGTCCCAGGTTCGATTCTGGTCAAGGGCATGTACCTTAGTTGTGGGCACATCCCCAGTAGGGGGCGTGCAGGAGGTAGCTGATGGATGTCTCTCTATCATCGATGTTTCTAACTCTCTATCCCTATCCCTTCCTCTCTGTAAAAAAGTCAATAAAATGTATTTAAAAAAATAAAATAGAAGCAGCAGTCCTGTAGCTGCCTGTTGTAAAAAAAAAAAAAAAGAAAAGAAAAAGAAAAAGATAAAAGAAAAAAAAAGGACAATGGCTTTGAAATGAAGCTCTGTAACCTGGACGCTATTTCAGAAGAAAATAAAGAGATTTCTTTCAAACATCAAATAAATTAATTAATTAATTAATTAATTAATAAAATAAAAAATTCTCAAGTCCCCTTCCATTTCTGACCTTCTAGAACTGGAAGTCCACAAGGTCCAGAAGCAATACTTTCCTTTAGCGCTCCAAAGTGGCATCCCGTGTCATTTTTGACAACCTTTAAAAGCAAAAAAAGCTTCCTTTTGCAATGGAGTGAGGATAGATTCCCACCCACTGCACCGCGAACAAAGCTGCAGGGCTGTGGACAAAAGCAAAGACCGTTCTCGAAGAGCAGGAGTGTTAACTTCCCAGCAAAGACGGTTCATCCAGGGGAGGCGGGGGGCTCTGTAGTTTGGGCGGGTGGTGAAGAGAAGTAGGTTGGGGGTCAGCCTCTTGCTAGACACACCAAGATGCCCTGTGCTTGCTCCTTAGGACTTTTGATGTTTCGGGGTTGCACGCCTTGCTCTCTGGTGCCTTAGGCAAGGGTCTGCACACAGAGGTTTGTGCCCCAGTGGGGGGTCATCCTTGAAAGCCTCTATACACCCCCTCAGCCCTGGGCTCTGAGACAAGAACATGCCTCTGGCTCAGACTTCCTTCTCTCCGCTGCATTAGCAGCTCTGCTCACTGATGGCTGCCTCACCTTCTGTCTCGGTCTCTGTCCCTGTGCCCTCTTGCCAGGTGCCAGGTGCATCGCCTTTAACCTTCCTGATCTTTGGCTTTCAGTCATTCCCAGCTCCACTTTCTTCTTAACTTCCTTCCAGCGTTAACCCTTGTCCTCTGGCCTCACACTGGCTTAGCTGTGCACCAGCGCCTGCTCAGTACCACACAAAATAGAGAGCCTCGGCTGCACAAAAGAGGGACCCTCAAGGAATTTTTGAGAACATACTTAAAATGTTTCTTATATGTCTACTAGAGGCTCAGTGTGTGAAATTCATGCATAGGAGTGGGGATGTGTGTCCCTCAGCCCAGCCTGCACCCTCTCCAATCTGAGACATCCCTCTCACAATCCAGGACTGCTGGCTCCCAACCACTCACCTGCCTGCCTGCCTGATTGCTCCTAACTGCTTCTGCCTGCCAGCCTGATCACCCTCTAACCACTCCCCTGCCAGCCTGATTGACACCTAACTGCTCTCCTGCCAGCCTGATTGACACCTAACTCCTCCCCTGCCAGCCTGGTCCCACGGCCCAACTGTCCTCCCCTGCAGGCCTGGTCCCTTGGCCCAACTACCCTCCCCTGCCAATCTAGTTATCTCTAACTGCCCTCCCCTGCAGGCCTGGGTTCCCCCCAACTGCCCTCCCAACCAGGCCAGTCACCCCTAGCTGCCCTCCCCTGCTGGCCTGACCACCCACAACTGCCCTCCCCTGCAGGCCATCTTGTGGCAGCCATCTTGTGTCCACATGGGGCGGTCACCTTGTGTGTTGGAGTGATGGTCCATTTGCATATTACCTCTTTATGATAAAGGATTTCACTGAGAAAAATAAAGTCCACTTGAAGACCTAAATGAGAGATCTGCTAATGAAGAACCAAGTCCTCCAGCCAACACCTGGAGCCCTCACAGAAGGACAAGCTAAACTGGGGAGCTTTGTCTTTTAGTGAAAAATCTATCACAGCCACTCTCTTCCCAGGTGTCACCATCAAAAAGCAGCAGAAAAAAAAACATACAGCCGTTAAGACCGAAAATGAAGGGGAAGAGAGAATGGAAGATGCATTTACAAGGAAGGAGCGGAGGCTATAATGTAATTGATTTCTCTCCTCTCCTCCCGATCTCTCTCCCATGACGTCTGCTTTTCAACCACAGCATAAAACCTTATTTCAATACTAAAAACAAAATACCTCCCTGTGACCTCCCAGGCACACAGGTTCCAAGGATGCTTTTGGACGACTAACACGGGGGACATAGCTCTGGTTTCTCTGCTCCTCGAATCTACGAGCAGATGTGCCCGCCAGGCAAACCTGACTTTCACGCTCTGCCCTGACTTCCCGGGAAGCGCCCACTGTTTCTATGACACCTGGCCACATCATCACAGCTTCCGGTGCATGGGAACGAGACCTGGCACTGGGAGGTGAGAGCTGAGCAGTTCAGAACCAAAGCCAGATGGTATAGCCCGGCCTCTCTGAGAGTCTCAAGCGAGGCCGGGAGACCTTTATAAATAATTAAAACCTGATTTTACAAACGAGTGTTTGAATCGCAAAGGGGACCTACAGCGGTGCCCCACCCCACTTCAGACAAGACAAGGACTCGGTGTGTTAAGATAGAAGCAAGCTCTACTCTACCCCAAAGACCCAGCTTAGAGTCAAGGCCACAGGATGTAGCTACTCAAAAGACAGCCCGAGAGCATCCCGTGCACTTGGGCCATGGGACCAGGCTGGCAGGGGAGGAGTTAGGTGTCAATCAGGCTGTGAAATTGACCATCACTCCAACACACAAGGTTGAGCGGGTGTTGCTCTCAAGGGTCCTTTTCTTTTATTTTTTTTAAAAATATATTTTATTGATTTTTTGCAGAGAGGAAGGGAGAGGGATAGAAAGTCAGAAACATTGATGAGAGAGAGACATCGATCAGCTGCCTCTTGCACGCCCCCCAGTGGGAATGTGCCCGCAACCAAGGTACTTGCCCCCGACCGGAATCGAACCTGGGACCTTTCAATCCACAAGCCAACGCTCTATCCACTGGGCCAAACCAGTCTCAGCTAACTGTCTACTTTTAAACTAGATCCTTTAAGTGAGGAAAGTAAAAACACAGTCATCTAGGTCATCATGAAGAAGTGGCCCCCGCTTCGTGGACATTGTGGAGGCTAATCCGTGGCAGTTTTAAGGCAGGGCCCTTTCACTTCCAGTATTTTGCCCCAAACAAAAGGAGGGTAGGAACCATCAGGAAAGATGCAGACTCCTAATAGCTTTCATCCTTCTGCCCATCTGGGACTCACCCAAAGAGGCACACACCCTAGTGCCAAGTAAGACTGGGCACTCACTTCTCCATGGGATAAAGCCAGGGACTCCCCAGGAAATTCCACTGCTCTTGGGGTCTGTAGGCTGATGGGCTATTTCCATTGCCCACATCCTCTCTTCCAACATTCTTTTCCCTCTGAGGAGTGTGGGGATTCCCTTGGCACTGGGCTGTCAGAAGAGCCATGTTGGATTATGCAGAGAAGTGAAGGGCTTTCTTAGGCCTGTCTTCCTGGGAATAGACATGTCCATGGGTATGTGGCCCCTCCACTGTCATGTTTCAGCAATTCTACCATCATATATATACAGTGGTACCTCGAGATACGAGTTTAATTCGTTCCGTAATCTTGAGGCGTGGGAAACTATGAGATGCTGGAGTCGAGGTAAACTGGTGGGTCCTGTGCAGCCAGTCGATCTCAAATGTTGCTCGTATTTCAAAGCAAAAATCGCTCACTCGAAGGCTCATATCTCAAAAACTCGTATGTTAGGGCACTCGTATCTCGAGGTACCACTGTATTTGCATTCATACTTGATCATGTCCAGCATTCTGGATCTAAACGTATAAGTTTAGATCTTGTAGACAAGATTGAACTTGTCTACAGCTGGTTTGAACTTGCCATTTTGACTGTGCCCATGTCCGTGTTTTCAATTATGAAGGCAATTGGTGGTAACGGTGGTGGTAGAAGTGAGGAAGTAAGAAGACCTCTTTTGGCCTGTTCACTCACTAACATACAGAATAGTCATGATGTACATGAATGCACTTTGAACACGGTGAGTCAACATTAAATCGTGACTCATCAATCTAGAGATTATGGCATCTCAGCGTGTGTTTGCTCTTGGCTTCGTGCAGAGCCAAGACCCATGAGCTTTAAATTAGATGTTCTGATGGGACAATGATAATAAAGGCAGGTGTCGCTCACGGTGAACGCATAGATCAAACCAGTCAGGTTAATGCATATCCAAAATCTGGTACTGAACTGCTTACTCTGAGCATTCCTTCTGCATATCAAAAAACAATTATTTTTTAGAAGTCTCCTCGTTCGGGTACAATGGTCATGCAGAGTCTGGGGTTGGCGGGGAGGAGAAACAGACTTCTCTTTTGTTTCTTGACCTGTCACCTTAATCCTTAGGTAAAAGAAATCACGGAGTCATCACATCCATATTTATTTAAGGCATGTCTGTCTCTCTCTGTAGACTTCAAGAGCATAAGGATCAGAATGATTTTTGTTCAGACATTGCACTTCTGGTGCCTAGCATAATGCTTGTCACATAATAGTCACTCAATAAATAACGAGCGAAGAAAGTAAATGTACTCGCTACTTAAAGTACGCGGAGATGAATCCGGCAAGATCCCTGCTGTTCGCAATCCCACAGGCATGCAAGAGCAACTCTGAAATAGGCTCCTTGGAAAAGGGACTCGGTACAAGAAATGATAAAATTCCACTGCTTCCGATTTGCTGAGCCTCTTTTTATCTTTTCCGGGTGAAAATCAACCCTTTTCAGGAGCCTTACTCACCCCAGCGCGATTAGTGGGTCCCTATCCCTAACCCCACATCTCATTCCTTGTGAACAACACAGTTCCACGTGGTGTTGGTTCAGCGTGTACTTGTTGGCGCCACAGAGATGCCTCTATATTTTCAAATAATTGAGGCCCCTTCCACAGACACCCTAATTCAGTCTGCTGGTGTTTGTGAAACCCGTAGCCCACATCAGGGCCTGCATCTGTGTTTACAGAACGACTCGCACTCTCGGGCCTGTCTGTCGCAACGTGTGATGTGCAATCCGCAAGCACGAGGCTCCGGCTCTGAGCGGCTGTGTGTGTGTTTGGTTGGGAGCTCCGAGCTGGTGTTTATTGACAAGCAGGAACACGGGGATGAGTAATCATTCGAAGCATTCTTTGCACATTTTTATCTCCCGTGAGCAAAGCGCATCCCTGAGCCTCCCTGTCCTCGTTCTGCAGAGGGGGACGCTGGAAGGCTGGCCAGGACCTGGGGTCCCAGACACCCCTGAGGATTCAGGGGGGTAGAAGAGGATGAGAGAACAGATAAGCTGACACTTGGTGTTTTTGTGACCTTGGCCGGGTATTCATTCATTCATTTGTCCATTCATTCATACACTCACTCGTTCAACATTTGGAGTACTTGTTCTATCTCTGTCACTCTGCTAGAGAACAAAACAGGTGAACCCTGGTCTAGGGAGAAAAGAGAAATATAAGACAAATTACTTTAAAATATATAGATTCACCCTAGCCAGTTTTTCTCAATGGTAGAGCACTGGCCCATGAACTGAAGGGTCTCAGGTTGGATTCCAGTCACGGGTTCCTAGCTCGGTTGCAGGTTCGATCCCCAGGTCGGGGAATATGCATGAGGCAACCAATCCATGTGTCTCTCACATCCATGCTTCTCTTCCTCTCTCTAAAAATATCAATGGAAAAAAAAAGTGTCATCAGATGAGGATTACACACACACATACACACATTCACACACATACTCATAATGTCATAATGTTAGAAAGAAGAAATGTGTTATTGTGGACTTTACTATACTTATTGCATAATAAAGAAAAGAGACCTAGCCTCCTTCCGAATTTCAAGAATGTTCTCCTGGAAAAAGCACAGTTTAAGCTGAGCCTCAAAGGACGGGAAAGACGCTTAGACAGAAACAACCTGTACCCTGCCTATTTCACAATTCCTGGATGGCAAACAGACGAGACCCAAGGTCATCTCCCAGGTCAACCATAAAGCAAGAGACCAGTACAACCGCTACATCAACTCCCGGGAGTCCGGAAACAGCATTTGTAAATTCAGGTCCTTAAGGGACAAGGTTCAAGAATTTTAAAAAAATATTCATCAGGCCATCTCGGAGAGGCTGGCTCTTGAGAGGCCACGTGCGCTGGAACGCTCCATGCTGGGTTTGGGTGAGCACCTGACTGTCCCTTCGTCCCTTCCCAGGACGTGCCAGCAGCAGGCTCCTCAGCGGCCTGCACTGACTCATCCCGGCCCTCCCCAGGCCTCTCAGCGCAGTGTCTCTGCTCCCCGAGGGAAATGTGACTGCGTCGCGATAATGCTTGGCACTTACCCGGCACATCACCCAGGGCTGTCTCAAAGCATTTGGCAAATAATTAATAAGTTGGCCTCGTGACTGCAGCGGAGCCTCTAGCCTCTCAGCACCGAGGGGTCTGGCCTGGAGGGGATGATGTACATGGAGGGCAAAGCCTACATCCAGCCTGGCTCTGGGACCCAGAGCTAGTGGGGGGACTGTGCAGGAGGGCGGGGCCTCTGAGTCCCTGGGGGAAGCATTCAGGCCATGGCGGTGTGTGGTGCAGCCTGCTGCTGAGGATGCCCGCGGGGAGACTGAGGGTTGGGGGCCGCAGCGGGGAGCTCTGAGGGGTGGAGGTGGGAGTCCTGGGGCGGTGGCTTGCTTTCCTGAAGAAGCTGTGGATGGGATGTGGAGAAGAGCAGGACTCTGACTTGGAAGCACACACGTGTGTGTGTGTGTGTGTGTGTGTGTGTGTGTGTGTGTGTTGACATGAGTGGGAGAGGGTGACATGAGGAGGGGAGGCATATTCACTCACCTACGGGAAGACCATGGTAAGCACATGTGTCTTCAGGTCTGTGTCTGTCTGTAGAGTTTGTTTCTACTCCATTCTCGGCGTTACCTTCCATCCTGCCCGGGCCTATACACATACCACCTTCTCGGGACGTGAGCGGAGTGGTGTAGAAGCGTAGCCAATGGAGCTCTGTCCATGCCCCCTGAGCCCACCTCCTCGCCCTTCAGGGAAAGGCAGACAGCAAGGCCTCACAGGTTAAGAAGCAAAGTCCAGCTCTTAGTATAAACGGACAGAGGCACAGACATCTGCAGGGCCCTGCTTGGCATCTTAGCAGAATCAGGAAGAGTAGGAGAAGAGAGCAGAGATGCCCCCAGGTGGTGCCAGCCCGTCCCCTTCCTCCTTCCTGCCTGGCCCCTCGCGTCTGGAAGGTCCCCCTCAGCATCCAGAGGTGCTAACAGCCACCGCGGCTGACAGGCTGGCTTGTCAGCGGCCACGGGCCATCTGCGGGCTGACACTTGAGTTCATTGACAGGAATAGCGAGGTTTTGCTTTCCATCCCTCCTTCTCCCCAGTTCAGGCAGCTGCAGGCGGTGGCAGCGATCCATGGTTCCCATCCAGGGAGGCAGGCCCGGGAAAACCACAGCCCACGGGCCGAAGGTAGCAGAGTGCCCCGAGTACCAACAGGCAGAGGCTGATGCCCCAGGCCATGGGCACAGCGCCACACCCACACCCCTCAGAGCAATGTTTTAGGAGACCCAGGGGGCCGAGTCTGCTGCCCTCACTTGGCACACAGAGAAACCACGGTCCGAGAAGCGCCGAGCCGGCATGCATATTTCATTGGGATTTCAAAACAGAAAAAGACTGAATAATTTCCTGTTTTACTGGATCTATATTTCTTGAGACAGGATAACACTGCATCTAATGTATGTTTCACCAGAATCTATATAAAGTCTTACGGAATAAATAAATGGGGGGACTGTGATCAGCTGGTTTTCATCGCTGTGCCAAAGTCAGGAGTCCGGATGGTCCAGCTTTGCTTTGTCTTCAGCAATAAGGCATGCCCTCTTCCCTCCCCCTCTTTTTGCCCCATTACTAGGAGACCAGGGTGCATTTGTATGTTAAAAACAAAAACAAAAACAAAAACAAAATCATGCCAAAACCGGTTTGGCTCAGTGGATAGAGCATCGGGCTGCGGATTGAGGGGTCCCAGGTTGATTCCGGTCAAGGGCATGTATCTTGGTTGCAGGTACATCCCCAGTGGGGGGCGTGCAGGAGGCAGCTGATTGATGTCTCTCTCTCATCGAAGTTTCTAACTCTATCCCTCTCCCTTCCTCTCTGTAAAAATATCAATAAAATATATTTTAAAAAAAACACTCATACATGTTTACCTCGTTATCATCTATCCCATGCTTTCGGCTACTCTGTCGTACTGGAAACAGAAAGAATGCCTCACTGGAACCCATCTTACAGATTGGTAGACTGAGACCCAGAGAGGCTGACCAAGCAAACCTCAGAGAGCTCCCAGGCAGAGTTTCAGTTCTGCTGTCGGCAACAGAGGCTCCGGTCGCATCCCACCTCACGGCAAGAGCCTGTGCCCCGGGAAGCTCGGGCATGGGGTGAGGTTCCTGGTGGCTGGTGGCAGAGGCCCAGGCCTGCTGAACAACAATCCCAGGCAAGTGCCAACTGTCTAAGGAATCCCCCGTCATCTCCCAGGCAACAGGACAGGGCAGAGGTGCTAAGAAGGAGGGAAAGCCCCGAGGCAGGCAGGACTAAGCAATATAAGAGTACAATGATACCTCGAGATACGAGTGCCCTAACGTATGAGATTTTTGAGATACGAGCCGTCGAGCTAGCGGTTTCTGCTTTGAAATACGAGCAACAGTTAAGGTACCAGTAATCGTGCAGATCAGCCGGCTGCACACGACCCACCAGTTTACCGTGACTCAAGTGTCTCATAGTTTCCCACGCCTCAAGGTTACGGAACGAATTAAACTCGTATCTCGAGGTACCACTGTACCTCCGGCCACTTGGGGTCCCTGATGAATCTCAGTTGGAGCAACTCTGCCCAGCTCCAAGCTACCGAAAGCATTTTTATGAGCCAACCTACACTTGTCTCCTTCTTCCCAGGGTCAATGCTGACAGGAACCTTATTAACATGTCTATCATTTTAAGGGATTGAGGGCCACAAGACAGCTTTGAGACTGGGGGAGGGAGGGTACGGATCTATGACGGACATAGAGATGATGCGGTCTTGTTCATAACTGGACTCTGAGTCCTTGTCCATGTGTTTTACCGTCACTCTGGGGCTAGGTTTTTCCCAGGGGCGAATGATTCGCCTATTGGATGCCTCATGCAAACCCAGGCCACCTTACCCTGTTTTCCCCAAAAGTAAGACATCCCCCGAAAATAAGACCTACTTCCAGTTTTGCCTCTCGCTGTAATATAAGGCATCCCCCTGAAAATAAGACCTCCCCAGTCATAAGGCCTCCCCCGAATATAAGGCCTCCCCGGATGTTTAAAAAAAAAAATCATGCCGAAACCGGTTTGGCTCAGTGGGTAGAGCATCAGCCTGCGGACGGAGGTGTCCCAGGTTCAATTCCGGTCAAGGGCATGTATCTTGGTTGCAGGTACATCCCCAGTGGGGGGCGTGCAGGAGGCCCCCGAAGTTACCATCAGGAGTCTGACTCCTGATTTAAAGAAACCTCGCCCTGCCTGAACAGCTCCGGCTGCGCTGTGGCCCATCAGTGAGCTGGTTTGTGATGACAACAACTACTGTACCGTAGACAGGTTATAAATTTCCTTTTTTGTTTTGTTTTGTTCAACAATAAATGTGTACCGTATTCTTCTTCATGGAAAAATAAGAGATCCCCTGAAAATAAGACCCAGCACACCTTAGGGAGCAAAAATTAATATAAGACACTGTCTTATTTTCAGGGAAACAGGGTAGCAGGTTCCTCAACACTGTGCCGGGGAGTGAGGAGGGGAGGGGAAAGGAATCCCTAGAACCCTCCCCCATGTCTCACACCAAAGCCAAGCATCCAGCCTAAAAACCCCACCGTCCCGGGCACTTCCCTGGAGGAGGCTGTGAGCAGGTGTGTGCTGGGGAAGAGAAAGCCTATCCCTCTCAGAAGGGCCTGGCCACGTCAAGGCTGGCTGACCCTGACAGTGCCACACGTAGCAAGACACAGGAGGCTGGCTGTGGCTGGGGAGGCTGCCTCACAGACGGGACATTGCTTGGTCCAGTCCAGATACACAGATAGCCGGAGAGGCCTCGCTGTTAAGTCCCTGGGTAGAGTCAGCAGACAGAAGAAGGCACAGGGGGATGAGCTGAGGAAAGGGGGCGATGAGCTACACCAGAGAAAAGGAGCCCTCCAGGCTGGAGAGTCACTCCTCCTAGCAGTGAGCTGGCTGTTTGTGGGGGGCAGTGCTTGGCCACTGAAGGTAGCAACGCCCCCATCCCACCCCAGGCCACTGCCCTCCCATTTCTCAGAGCTGAAGGACAAAAGGCAGGCAGAACACGGGTTTCCATCTGAAGGACCAGGGGTGCTTGATAAAAATACCTGTCTGCAGTGGGGGTAAAGTCTGTGATTTCTTGTTTTTTTTTTTTAATATTTTTAAAATTACACACACACACACATTGATTTCAGAGAGGAAGGGAAAGGGAGAAAGAGATAGAAACATCAATGATGAGAGAGAATCATTGATTGGCTGCCTCCTGCACTGGGGATCAAGCACAAGCCCTTGACCGGAATCGAACCTAGGATCCATCAGTCCACAAGCCGATGATCTATCCACTGGGCCAAACCAGCTAGGGCAGAAGTCTGTGTCTTAATCTGCCCCTCTCCCAGGTGATTCTGACGCAAATGTCCAGCAGCCTCCACTTCCTGCTTCTCCAGGGGTGTTTCAGCCACCTACTCACCTTCCCACACAGCGCCCCCAAAGCTCGCAGCTCCCAGTCTCATCTGTCCTCCCTCCTGGGACCACAGAAGTACTCTCGCTCTCAGTGTTCTGGGCTCTCAGTGTCCAGCCCCAGCTTAAGTTAAGGTGCTTCTTTTTATTCTTTTTTTAAATATATTTTATTGATTTTTTTTTTTTACAGGGGATAGAGAGCCAGAAACATTGATGAGAGAGAGACATCGATCAGCCACCTCCTGCCCGCCCCCCATTGGGGATGTGCCCACAACCAAAATATACGCCCCTGACCGGAATCAAACCTGGGACCCTTCAGTTCCCAGGCCGACACTCTATCCACTGAGCCAAACCGGTCTCTGCAAAGTTAGGGTGCTTCTCAGTGGCAATCTAATTGTCAAGGGAGACCCTCTCCCCGTCTTGGGTGTCCTTACAAGTCTTCACTTGTGACTGCCCATCCCATCCCAGAGATTCTGCTTCGAAAAGCCATTTGTGACCATCGGTCTCCCCTGGAAAGTTCTGAGTAGCAACTGCATTAGCCTTAAACTTAGCCCGGGATGCAAACGTGTTTCCCCAAGAAACAGAGAGCTGCAGAAGAAGATGGCATCCGGGCCTGATCCTGTCCGGGTTCCATGGCGACATGAGCCTCTGTCTTTAGGTACCAGGCCACGTAAATGGCTAATGAGCGGGTATTAACCGCGACCGACGGGAGGAAAAGCATCCTTTGCTACCAAGAGGGGTGGGAGGCTGAAACCATCCTAAATAAAGGAAGGTAAAACAAGCGAGGAAGGAGAAGTCCTAAGCAACCCCTGGCAACCGACCAGAACTTCCCTGTCTCCCAGGAACCCTTCACGAAGGGATGCCCCCTTCTCTCCAGAGGCGCCTCTCAAGCCAGCGTGTCCCCTCCGCTGCTGGAGACCCCCGAGGCCAGGTTCCTGGCACAGAGGACAAGACATGACAAGCAGTTCCTAGAGCGGGTCGCCCTGGGTGGGCCTGCCTCCCCTCCTTACAGGAAAGGCTTTATTCTGGGGACAGCTGGCCGGCCGGCTTTCAGGAGCCAGGCCAGGCTCCCCACCCCTGGAGTGGAGCCGTGTTTGGGGCGCCAGGGGGACTCCACCAGGAGGCAGCTCCCGGATCGCTGGCTTCCACAGGGTGCGCTGCAATGCAGCTCCAGCTGCTGGGCTCCCTGCTCGCCTCTCCCCCGGGGAAGGGTGATTTTCTGGCTCCTGCGGCAGGGAGCCAGCAAGCACAGGGCCAGCATCCCCCGGCCTGGGTTCCTGAGCGCCCTCCTTCTGCGCCCCTGTGCCCACAACAGCGGCAGGAGGCAAACCGGAGGCTAGGAAGTCCCAGGAGCTGCGGACTGGCACACACAGGCCCCTGTGTCCTCAGGCCTGGACCCAAAGCGCCTGCCTGGCTCCCTCTACAGGCGGGAGCAGGTACTGCGGGTTCTCCCTTGCCCAGGGACATCCCCTCCCAGGCCTGAATCTGGAAGAATCCTCAGCAGCAGTGGCAGCAGCGACTCTGCTCTGAACTTCTGGGCCTAAAGCAAACAGCTGGGACCGGGGCTACGCGGATACCATCTCTGCTAGACCAAGTTCAGTGTTAAAAAAAAAAAAAAAGCATCACACAACATGCAGGGGGTCCTCCTTTTCTCTTCTCCCACAGAAACTCCCATGCGTCTGATTTCACTTTGGGCGTTTGCAAAACACGTACTTAGGGACTGGGGTTTCTAAAAACCAAAAAAAAAAAAAAAAAGTGATCTGCATATGAAAATGTAAAACCCTGTGTTTTACCTAAAATCAGGATGTGTAAGACTTCAGAATCTTAGTACTTGCGCCCTCAACATGAAATTTTAGGTTTAAGCTCATGGGGAACCAAATTCCTGTATCTCAGGGGCGGGGAAAGGGGGGAAAGAATATTTTTCCAGGGCTGGGGTTCAGTGCGGGGGGGTTGGGGGGGAGGATCCCACAGCTCCTTCCAAGCTCCCCCACATCCTTGGCAAGCCTAACCCAGCCCTGGAGCATCGTTTGAAGGATGCCTGCAGGCAAGCCGAGGATGGCTGGCTGGAGAGAGAATGGGCGGGCGTGCAATTAGCAAATCTATTAAAACGGGCCGGGTTTTGCAACACTTCCACTCGTGTCACTCACTCGGGGAGGATTGCAGCATCTCACCTGGGCCACTGCGGATGTGCCTGCCCCCCCCCCCCAAACCAGGGGCCGCTCTGATAGGTAGGCTCCCATGAGCAGAGGCAGGGAAGGTGCTGAGTGGGGGGGAAGGGGGGAGGATGCCGGGGGGGGAAGGGGAAGGAGCTGGGGGAATCAGCCCAGCCTTCCTTCTGACGGAGCATTTCACATCCCAGCAGCCAGTGCCATCCCTGCCTCCCTCCCGGGGAGTCCAGGGGAGAAACCGAGAAACCGGGAGGAAGATGCTGGTTTCCAGGCGCATCACCTGCCCATTTGGCGGAGTTGCTTAAAGGAAAGGATGAGGCTTGGTAGAGGGACGGTGCGTGAACCCCTGAAATTCAGGAGCCAAGGAGAAGGAAGGGGTACGGAGAGAGAGAAAGGAGCTGAAGTGAGAGACAGAGAGAGAGTCGGGAGAGAGAACTCTCTGAAGGAAGAGAAGGAGAGGGAGAGAGAAAAGGGACAGGAAGAGGCAGGGGAGAAAAAAAAAGGAACAGACACAGGGAGATGCAGAGGGGGGACCCGGAGCAGAAAGAAGGGTGCCCAGGCTGGTCCTGCGGGTCTCCCCAGAAGTGAAAAGGAGGATGTGAAATCAGGAGCGGACAGCTCCCCTCTTCCCTCCTCCCCACCCCCCGCAGGGGGACCACCACTGGTTAACACCAGCCAGGGGTCCCCTTCGCAGTCACAGCAGCAGCGCCTGGCCACTCAGCGCGGGGCGGACGACTCGAACCCAGCTCCCCGGCTCGCATCGCGCCAGGACCCGCGAGCAAACCCCCGTGTGCAGCCAGCAGCAGCGGAGGCAGCAGCGGCGCGCGTGTGAGCGGGCGGGCGGGCGTGTGTGTGCGCGCGTGCACACAGAAGGCACCTCTCCCGCTCACACGCGCAGCTCACACTCGCTCCTGCCCCCCTGGGCTCTGCTCCCTCCTCCTCCCCCCTTTCACCTCCTCCTCCTCTACCAGCCCGGCACCCCGGCCCCGCGGCCCCGGTACCTGGGATGAAGAGCAGGGCGGCGGTGGCGGAGAAGACGACCCAGCAGGCGGGGTGGTCCATGGTGGGGCTGCGGGGTGGCGCGGGGCTGCGGCCGCGGGGCTGGCGCCGCTGCTCCGGCTGCTCCGGCTGCTGCTGCTGCCGATGCTCCGGCTGCTGCCGCCTTCCTCTGGGCTGGATCCCGAGCAGGTTTAAATCCAATGTTTGCAAAGGGAGGGAGCGCGCAGCAGAGAGAGAGAGAGAGAGAGAGAGAGAGAGGGAGCAGAGAGGGAGCAGGAGAGAGCGCGCAAGCGAGGCAGCGGCGGCAGCGGCGTCTCTGGTGTGTGTGTGTGTGTGTGTGTGTGTGTGTGTGTGTGTGTGTGTGTTTCTCCTTCTTCTTCTTCTCGCACAAACACACAACTGGCCCCAGGAGCATCAGCGCCCAGCCGTGCGGGGCTCCGAGCGGCCCTCCTCCTCCTCCTGCGAGGCACGCATTGGCTCCGCGCTCCCCCCGGCAGGCGGGCGGGCGGGCGTCACCCCGGGGAGAGACTCTCTCTCCCCGATTTGGGAGGCTCTGCTCCTGGCTCGGAGGGTAGTGCAAGCGCCCGAGCCCAGCCCTGTGGGGCGCTGGCACCGTGCACAGAGGCCACGCGGGGTGCGTGGCTCCGGTGGGCACAGGGCAGCGCCCTGCGGGGCGGGCGGGGAGGAGGCTGGGAGTGTGGGTACTGGTACCTTCCCTCCCCACCCCGCCCCCTCAGGCAGGGCTCAGAGCCAAGGTGACTGCCCAAAGTTCATGCAAATGCCTTCTCTCTGGGAGTTCTTGCTTTCTGGTCCAGGCTGGACCCTGACCCGCAGGGACACCGGGACCTTGAACTCTGCACCTCCCAAGAGGCCCCATCCTGCCACTCATTCAGAGCCTTTGGAGGCAGGTCAAGGGTTCCCAGCAGGAAGATGGGTGCCTTAGGGTTTCTCGGGGTACGATGCTGTGAGGCATTGGCTAGCTCCCCCCTGCGACTGGGATATTCCGAAACTCCCCAAAAGGCAGGATGCCATAGGAGCCCCAACAATCGCTGTGATTACAGCCCAGGCAGGGATATTCAGATGAGATCGCAAGCAGGCGGAAGCTGGCTGAAGTCACGGGGAGTTTTGAAGGGGAGAAGGCCAGGGAGGGGTGCCTTCCTGGGGCTTTCTGCCTCCCACCTTTCATCCAAGGTCCCCGGTCTGTCTGTCCCTCCCTGGCACAGCCGTTTATAGGAAGAGCGTTTCTCTAAAAGGCCCACAGCCCTCCCTAAAGCAGCAGTGCGCCTGGCCTGGTGAGCAAATGCTTTCCCTCAAGGAGGTTCCGTGACAGAAGCAGCGCTAGGCATTATGGAAGGGACTGGGGACATATATTAACACATGATTTCTGTCCCAGAGCGTCCTCCAGAGGCTCCGTGGTGACCTGGGTTCCTTCCCCACTCCCTGTGCGTGGCTCAGGAGCTGTGGCTGTCCCGGTACTCGAGCCTCCTTCCTGCCTCCTGGGCTGCAGTCCTGATGTTTTCCCAAATGTGGGCGCACGGGCTCAAGTTTATTATTTTACTAACTTCTCACCGGAGCCCTGCCACCTAGGCGTTATTCCCCCAGGGTTTAATAAGCCAAAACTGAGGTTCAGAGATGTTTAAGGTTCAGAGATGTTTAGCAACTTGCCAAAGGCCACACAGCTCATCAGAGTCCAGGATTCAAACCCAGGTCTGTCCTAGGGCAAAATGCACACAGTTTCCAAGCAGCTGTGCCTACGACCGACTGCCAACAAGTTATTTCAGTCTAACAGACTTCCCTTCCTGCAAAATTAGACCAAATGGCTTTTAAAGAAGCAAAACAATGAGTGTTACTTCCCTCCTTAAAACCAAGTCTGAAAACATTATGGGTCAAGTAGAGATAGGAGTTTCTCACCTGGCACTTCTGAAGTACCTACTTAATATAAAATTCTTTTAAAATTAAAAAAAAAAAGACCGGAAATGCAAAGAATAAAATTTGCTCTTGTCTGGAAAGGACATACAATAGATCTGAAGAGACCATCTAAAAAATTAACATCATTTGACCGTGCAAAAAAAATAAAAAGATAATAAAGCGCATGAATACTAACTATTCAAGTCAAATTCCGTAGAACCACTAATTGCAACCATGTCATTCGCAAGCAAACTGATCTGTGACTCCTTTGAGCAATCTGGCATCCTACAGAAGTTCCTAAGAACTGTCACCGGTGGCCGAATGTGCTGGAGACCGACGAGGGTAGGAGGAATCAGAGAGACCACAGAAATGAAATGGATATTGAGATGGTGAAATAGCGGCTGCCGACAGAAACCCTTTAGGGAAAAAAAAGAAAAACTGGGAAAAGATTTGGGGGATAAAAGACAGAGTGGAAAAAAGGCTTTGAATTCTAGACCAATGATATCTAGACATTTGCTATTGCTGCTGGGGAAAGTTAATTCTGTTCTGAGCCAGGCAGTGCTCTGAATCAGGGTGG